>CM067079.1:21265130-21537730 GCA_033980235.1 Diadema setosum | reverse complement strand
TCACTCTGAACACCTCGGCACATGACCATTGAATTACAAGTAGGTTGTACATATCTGTATGACTACAAACATTTCGGCAAAAGCATAGTTCACATCTGGAAAGTCAGAAGACCTCTCACAAATGATACCTTAGAGTCATTTATTCGAGAATTTCTTCTGCAGTGATGAGCGAGATGATAAACACGGCAATACTTTGCTCATTTGGCAGTCAAATCCCATCCAAGCAAAAAGGACATATCTATTGTAATTATAACTCATATTGCAGCACCATCTGCTGCACATTGTGCACTTGACCGAAAGATCAGTCTGTATCTGGTCGTCGGGGATATGTTCCATGGAGACTGCGTCTGGCTTCATGGAATCCCCTCCTACACAGACCGAAGGCTATCCTACTGGCTCCTGTATTGATGCTCTAACAGCCGTCACACACAGACCAAACGTTGCCAAAAAAACCCCAATTTCATACAGCTTTTTAACATTCAAACAAGTTTGACATGACATGACACCTTATGCAGCAGTATTTGGGGTAACTTTCTTACATTGTGCAATCGAAATACTCACAGTAACTACACTGTAGGTTAGATCGCACAAATTTGTGTGCATATCGCAACATCGCCGTTCGCTAGCTGTACATCGCATGTGATTGGCTAACGCGATTCATATGTTGAAGAGCTGATATACTTATGACGATATTGACGGGTTGGTAGTTGTGTCTTTTGTCATGAAAATTTCAACCAAGTCTTTGGTATTTCAATCACCTGGTGAGTGCGATGCATTCTTGAAATGTTGATTTTGCTATACAACTTTAATTGCCGATCTAGGGCTGTGAATTTGACGTAATTGAGAAGGATGAGGTACCTCACCCAATTCTCCATAGAGACAGTGGTTAAGAGCTTCAATACAGCGAAGTATGGAACAACCTTCCATCTGTCCACGGAGGAGAGTGATAACGCCAAAAAAAAAAAAAAAAAAAGACTCCTCCGGACAGGACAAATCTTTCTGTCTAATTGTGCGCCTGCTAATCAGTCCCACTTGTTTTATAGGGCAAGGTGGAGATGAAGTGTTAACTCAACTGCCCACCTCCTCCACCTGTACAGACAAGACAACGCTCTCCTTGCTCCCTTTGCTTGATTTCTTTAATCATATGATGATAAAAAATTTGACAAATGAATCAATTTGGAAAATGATACACGCAATTAATATGAACCATGTCATTTTTATCATCATTTGTAATATCATCCACTTGGTGAAAAACAGTGGAGGTCATTAACAAACAAATCTTCTGCATGGGATGGCAACTTTTTGATGCTTTCCATTGAGACTCTCATACATGTATTGCAAATACTGCACTAAGGTAACACTTTTTACAGAAAAACAACATATGGTAGATCCATGATTCATTACTTTTACTTGGCAAATTGAATAATCTAAGAGAAAAAGAGAAGAAAATGGGACCTTTAACTGTCACCATCCACATAGTTCTCACAATCTACCCCACTCCTCAGAGAGTTGAAAAGCAAGGTCCGCGGTGACACCGACACAGATTCTTGCCTATGGGACTAAGAAAGTCAAGTTTGGCAATGGGTACCTCTGTCACGTCTTGATGTGTTTGACAATGTGCGCCTTGAGCTTTGGCATGTTGGCCATGTCTGCTTTGCAATATGGCACCTGGTTGGGGGGGGGGGGGGAAGAAATAACAAACACATTTAGAGCAGTAAGGAATTCATCATATACATGTACATGCACTTCACATCCACTTGCATAAACAGTGTACTTTCTTTTATCAATATTCCTCTCAAATTTGGAAACATAAGGCAACATGTCAGGTTTTTTGTTTCTTGCTCTTGTTGTTTTTATGTGGATATCAGATGCCAGTATTTTTTTTTTCTCGAGAAATAACTTTTTAAGAACACGCAGTCGAAAGAATCTGATCATAAGATCTCGAATGTATTCCCCTTAGAACTTTTACATCACTACAATGTACATCGATTGGCCAGCAGTTCTCATTTCAGTCAGCAGTTCTCATGTTGACAATATACCATTTCTAAGCTGAAGAGTCTACCTTGTTCAGCTATTAAAGTCAAAACTAAGTAAAGAAGGATTATTTGGCAGAAGGGTGTGCACTTATAAGAGACCGAAAAATGTGAAAGAAAGAGAAAGAGAAAGAACAGGAGCCAGCATGCAATCTAAATCTATAACCTTGTGTCTACCACTGAGCCACAGACAGTACATGTGTACATGGCCATAAAACCGTTAAATACATGCACCCAAAAGTCTCCACCCCTTATTCTTCCTCCTTAGGTCTTATTTTAAAACAAGAGTCTTCAGGCAGAAATGCTTCATGGAGAATAAAACAACAACAACACACAACACTATCTAATTATCATTGCAGTCTTAGAGTGTTGAATAAAGAAATACATTTTTGAATTAGCTCTCTAGAAGTACGCTTACTTGTTCCACAGTAATATAGTTGGTTTGGGAGAAGTATTGACTGGTTTTGTAACAACATATACTTGTGCGGAAAAAATTAAAAATCCAATGGTAAACGGAAGGGGTACAGGTCATGATCAGATCGTTGCAGTATAAGAGATAGCCTGATTGTCATGACCCACTCATCACAATGCAAGAAATGACTGCAGTGCAGTGATAAATTTGCCATGGTAGAGAGACAGAGACGACTAGAAGTATATGGCTTGTCTGTCACTCGCCTATAATCTAGGCAGAGGATGCAGCTACGGTCTTTATGTTTATGCCAAATATCTGATGTGGCGAGACAATTGTCTTTGCTATTTAAAGCGATACATCTGATGTGGTGAGACTACAAACAATGGATGTGCCTGAAGCATCCACGGCCTACACTGTATATCCACTCGTCTTGCTTTTAATAGTCGTTCTTTTCTTATTATCGACTATGAATCGGTGGCAGTTTTTCATACAAAAACGGCCGATTCATAGTTGATAATAAGAAAACAATTACTTCCACTGTTTGTCTTAGATGTATGGTTAGCAAAGAGTCCTGTCACATCAGACGTTTAGCGTAACAGCAAATACAATAGCAGCATCCTCCGCCCAGATTATAGGCTAGTTTGTCACTTAAACACTTTCATGCAAAAACTTCACGTAACTTTGGTCTTACCTAAGAGATGATTTTAGAATTTCTTCTCCTTTCTTGCCCGACGTGTCAACTCGGCCTTCTTTCTCCAGCTGCTCCATTATTTCTGCACAACGTAGAATACAAATATATCAAACCATACTCTCTGACAGCTGCATGTTGGTCACATTGGTTATTTTCCCAGTTGGCTTGAAATACATATATCTGTCAACATGGCAAAGTGTGAACGAAAACCCTCACAAACTTAATTAAAGGGATGGGTTTGTTTGTTTGTTTCATTGTTTGTTCTTTTCCATCTGAGAGGATGGCTGGATAGCCCATATTCAGCTACGTTAAGCTGGTCTTCCATGGGGTCCAGTTGGATGTGAGGTGGGACCACTTCACCGGGTTAAACACTCTGCTCTTTGCGATGAATGAATGAAGCAGGATCTTTTACAAGTGTACGTGCATGAGTCGTTACTCTCTCATACACGGGACCTCCATTTTATGTCCTATCCGAGGGATAGTATAGCATTGGTTGATGTGATAATTCAGCTTTTAACTTTTTTTAACTTTGTTTTGCGAGATACTTAGAAGCCACTTTATGAAATGCTAAAAAGCATAAAATTCTAAATGGAATTCAATTTACATTTGATGAAAATCGGTTTTGTAATGGCTGAGATATCCAAAAACAAAGTAAAGCAAAGTGCTCCTAATAAAAGGTAGGTCCCAACTTTTCTCAGGATTGCTTTGTCTGGGATATCTCAGCTATTTCAAAACCAATTTTCATCAAATAAACTTCGAATTCCTCTGAAAATCATAACTGCTCTTTCATACCTAATAAGAGGTTTCATTATTTCAAAAAATCATCATCAAAAAAGCTGGAAACCTCAAACCCCATCTCAACCAAAACTGTACCATTCCTTTAACAGTCAGTAATAGACTGGATGCTTTGACATGATCATGCCTATAATATTGTTAATGAGTTTATCAAGTCTTATAATAATCTGATACTCCCTTTACTACAGAAAAGGCCTACCTCTGAGTTTGAAATCCACTTCTTTCACACACATCAAAAATTAACTTCCTGTGCACTTGTACAATCCAAAAATGTCAAAGTCTCTTTTTTCAAATGTAAAATTCTCAAATGTTCACCCCCCATATATTCTCATGTGTTAGGAGCATCCAATTTGATGTCTAATTGTATACCATTTTTGAGCAAGTTGAAAATCTCCTTTCACAATCTCATCATTGGTCACAATTTTTTTTTAAATATATTTTTTAGGGTTCTGTGATTAAAGGCTCACAAATCCACGACTTGCAAGTAATCTCTGTGAAGATATCATTTCATGCCATTTTGCAGAGAGATGAAAAAGACACATGAAAATGGTGCTGTACATGTATACCGGTAGTCAGTAAGGAATAGTCAAAGCTATGCTTGACTCTACATGTATCATACCAATCAATGTCATATGTTATGTTAGAAGGTGCCATGTACCTTTGAACTAGCACTCTGCATTCTAGCCAGCAGAAATAAGGGTATTGTAAAAATTTCTTATGGATGATCTTTTCCGTTGAGTGAGCAAATGAGCAATCAACAATCACAGACTTTTCCAAGAACCCCAGGTCAAATTGTGATCTATTTCTTTGAGATCCAAATGTGTATTAGATTCAAGAGTTTAGACTGACTAGTTTTTAACTAGCGATCCAAGCCTAGGAAATCTCTAACAAACCAATACATAGCTTGTCCATTTATAGAGTATTGGTACATCACGTCCATCAATGTGAGATAGAATGGCATTTGTTTGGTTGGTCAATGTGGGTCAGTCTAGATTGGTACAGTTTTTGGTGATGCTGCCCCCTGTGTTCAAATGTATACTGGCTGCAAAAATACATTTCTTGTATACACTCTATTGTTTACACTTCTCACTGGATTTCCACTCAGATTGCTATGGAAGCGTGCTATGGCAAAATCTGGCCATCTTTTGATTTTGGCTACAATGTTTCCACTCCTAGATCCCACATGAATGAGGTTCCATCCCTGTAATGAAATGACATACAGGGGGGATTTCATGTCAGTCCAAGGGATACATTTCTTTTGCATATATGACAACAAAGACAGCTGGTTTGGACAATTACAATTTATTTCTACCTAGGGAAACGCCAGACCAACTTACCCCCTGATTCTACAAAGTAATCGGTAGTAAAGGAGTTCCAGTGTTTCTTTGTCTTCAGGCACGGTGAATCAAAGTCTTGGGATATTGCGTGCAGGTGCAAGTGGCTGTTATGGTGAAGAAACAAGAAAGAAACAACATTTTCAAACTAGTCATGTCATTATGGTGACAGGTATGCCTCCACCATCTCACATTATTCTTCCAACAGGTCTAAAGGATATCTCGACAATGTGTGTTAACAGTTTCATATGACTGGCACGAAAAAGAAACGACACGTTTGAAAGTTTGGTGGCACTATACATTCCTTGAACCAGATTTCATTTGGATGGCAAACTTGTTTCAGAGAAGCAAGTAATCAGGAATTTGAGAATTTTCACTGGTCCTTTGATCCTTGCTCTTTGACCCCCTAGCCTACAACTTTCGTAGAATAATCACAACAGGTAATAACAGGTAACACCCAATTTTCATGACAATACTTTGAGTAATTTTCAAAGTATGGGGGAAAACATTAAATTTTAACATTTTCACTTGACAGTTGACCCATGGCCCAAATCTGTCCCAACAAATTCACTGTACAGTAATGCATGTTTATGCATAGTTTATTAAGTGTATGCATAAAGTAATTTCAGAGGTATGAAAAAATTATGTAATTCTAGCACTAAACAGTAAACTTTTAGCATTTGAACCTGACCTTTGACCCTATGAACCCAACATTTTAAAGAGAATCTTTGTCAGGTAGTACAAGCATATGTATCAAGTACATATGTACCAAACAGCTCATTTGCCCAATTTCCCAAATGATAAAGAAGTCTTTGTTTACCTTATCAGCTTCCTGCATGCTGCGCCGCGCCTTGAGCAGAGCATGAGCCTTAGTGCGCGTATGCAAACCTCAAGAAAGCGCTGCTTGAACTCCCAAGTTTATTGACCCTATCTGCCAAAAGATAAAAAAGTCCTTCAAAAATTCATACAATTTCCCTGAATCACTACCACAATTTAATCATCTGTTCTTTGTACCATATCAATTTTTCATCTAAGTTTCATCATAATCTGTTCACAACTTTTTGAGTAAATCTGTTCACAACTTTTTGAGTAACTCTGTAAACAGACAAATAAACAAACAAATGCTGATAATTAAAAACATAACCTCCTTGGTGGAGGTAAAAAAAAAAAAGAAAAAAAAAGACTGCTATAAACATGTTTGACAAATTAAAAGGAGTAACAGCAACTTTTTTTTTGTGATACACCAAGTGATTAACTCCACATAATGAAGATTTATATAAAGCAGGTATAAAGTGGTCTTTTTCCTTATCATTTTGAGGGTTGAACATGTTGCCATCATTTGCATATTCCCATTTATCTGTGTGGTCATCAGGAAAGCAATGGAAGTGCTGGCTGGTGGCAGCCATTTTGGGACTTTGTTATGGGGCACCAATAAGGTGCCAAGTGTCATATGGCTACTTTGTTACGAAATGAGTAATTTTGTCTACAAAAGGCATTTTGAAATCAGTCATTCTGTTGAAGAAATGTTCATTTTGTCACAAAAACAGTTGTTTTTTTAGGACATGTTCATTTTGTCGACTAAAGAGCCATTTTGTAATGAAATAGCCCATGCGACACTTGGCGCCCCATAATATACACCAAAATGACTTTCCACTGAGGAACGCACACTTCTTCTGCGTACCCTCTGCACAACAGTAGCGTATAGTAAAGCAGGCGGAGTCCAAAAATGGCAGCGCCAACTAAAGCAAAGCGCTGACTTCAAGCACTGTGCGTAGCGTCACTTCCACTATAGAGTTCAGTGGGTAGAACACCAGGATGAGAAAAAGAACAGCTGTAATCAATGCTTGCGCTCACCTCATACTTGGAATAGCATGATAGCCAAGCTTGAAATCCAGTTTCTTCTCACCTATAGAGCTGGATAAATCCATGGGGGAAAAAAAAAATCAGCTACATGGTATGTGCATTTGTAATATTTCAAATTAAATATGCGAATTTTCAAAACATCAACCACCCTTTTTAATGAAGAGTGTACAGTCAAGACAACACTGCAAATTGTCTCGCTTCCTACAGAAACACAAAATTGCACAATGAATTCTTGTTACAGACACACACACACACACACACACTCATCAATCTTTTGATCACTCCACCATTTGTTGCATTTATACATTTTGGGGGGAAATAAGTCATATCAGCCAAGATGAAAAGAGGAAGTTTTGCTGCCAAGCCAAAAGTTTCATGCCTCACTCTGTGATGATCGTCTTGCCAACACGATGCATGTGCTTGAGGAGGGGTAGATCTTCAGACTTGAGGGCCTTAAGGCTGCTTATCTTCTTCCGGGGCAGCACTAGAAAATGGTGACGAGCCTGCAAACAAAGTGAATGTAAACACGGCATTGCCAATTCTACAATCCCTCAAACCCTATTTCTTCTTGTTGTAAAGAGATCTTTGATGGTCAAATTCATCCAGTTTATCAATCCTGGAACATCCATTTCCAACCCTACGCCTACCCACCAGTCCCAGGCAGGGCCTAATTACCTTCTAATTCTCTAATTTACGAATACTGTAAATACCGTAAAACATTATATTCGCAGCACATGAATTGTGAATTGGAGCCAACGGCCTTTTTTTGTGGCATGAAATTTTCGCGAATTGCCACTGGCGTTCAATGCATGTATGTATAGCGTAGACTGAAATTTTGTGTGCATTTTAATTTCGCGAATCTTGGCACTCACAAAATTCGCGAAATTAAAATGCACGCAAACATTCCTCATTTTACAGTAGTCATTTGTGGCTTTGCCTAGGGCTGTCAAACTATGCAAATCAATGCACACTAAAAAAGAAAAGAAAAAAGAAACAATACCAAAATCTAGTTGATACTTCAAAAATTTGAAAATTGCACACCTACAACGTAACTCAAATTTTGCAACTCCCCCCCCCCCAAAAAAAGAAACCCCACAAATTCATTCTAAATGCATGTACATAATTTTGCATAAAAATAATATTTGAAGAGAAACAAACATAGTAAAATTGTATAGACAAACTACTGTAAAACACAATATTTTTGTGACACGAAATTTTCGCGACTTGGAGCCAACGGCATTTTTCGTGAGTTGCCTCTAACATTCAATGCGAATAGTGCAGACAAGAACTTTCGCTTGCATTTTGATTTCGCGAATCTTTGCTCTTGCGAAATTCGCAAAATTAAAATGCACACAAACACTCCTCATTTTACAGTAGTTGTTGCATGGAATAATGGAGTATACCCAGGGCTGCACACTAACTCATTTGTCATAGTCCCTTGTGGGACTACTGGTCCCACTGTCTGTCGGACCAGTAAGAACCCAGTTTTTCAATCTTTTACTGGTCCTTTCCTGAAAAAAAGTTTCTGGTCCAACACTAGTCCTGGACCGTTCGACCAGTGCCAGTGTGCAGCGTTTGTATACCTACTGGCAATAGACTAAAGCAACAGTACACCATTGTCATCTTTTGTCATATTTTTTTTTTTTCAGCCTTAATGGTCTTTTGGCAGCTGCTGGCTCAAAGTTGCTTTGCCAAGACACAATTAATAAATGCTTTTCGATTTTTCTCACAAATTCCAGTGATATTTTCCAGTGATATTATGACAATATTTTTTTCAAGGAGCTTTTGATGAAGGCAGCATAATAACAATAATCATAATATCAATGATAATAATAAAATGAATGGAATGCTCCTTGACTTATTTGCAAAACATTTTACAGCTAAGTTATCAAAGTTTAACCATTAATGTAACTAAGACACCACAAGCTGAAGCAGTGACTGTACACTGTCATACACACCCGCCACTGACCAGTACCTTTGGATATTTGTCTTTGATGACCACAACCTCTTCGTCTGAGAAGATCTGTAGAGCAGGGTCATTCATGGAGTCCAGTAGGCCGAGACTCCAGTGACCTTTCTTCTTGACTGCTGGACAACCATCCCCTCCACTGGATGCCCTCTTCATGGTTACTATGACAACACCTCCACTGTCCTGTCTGTGCATATGACTGAAAGGGAAGAGGGATGACATGAGCATGTTATTGTTGCAAACATGTGATATAAAAAAATATATATATATATTTTCTTTCTTGGAAAAGAGTTACTTTAGTAGCCCCCCCCCCTCCCCCCCCAAAAAAGAACTACATTGTGCATAATATTAGGTTAATTCCAACATTCCAAATAAGGGCAACACTCTTGATCAGGTCGAATAAAATTCACACTTGGCATTTCAGGGGAAACATCATAAAGAAATATTTTACTCAATCCTTAACCCAGGCATCCAGAATGCAGCATAGACCAAGGCATATTTTTTACTTTTTCACCATAATAAGAACCACATGGTTTGAAGTATTACAAGCATTTCCAGCCATGCATGATGTAAAATAGACTGTTTGTGTACGTGGGTCTAAATTATACTACATTGTAAATACATATCATACAGATCCAACGAGAGAGGTTTTTCTTTTTTTTTTTTTTTTTTGCATCTTTTCTTCTTCTTTTTTTTTTTGGGGGGGGGGGGGGGTGCTGCATGGGGGTGGGTTGCAGGGCTGCCCCCCCACGGAAAAAAGCAGTAACTGACATTTTTATGAATGTCTACTTTTTTGCAAAAATGAATAGTTTACCCAATGCTCTCCAATGTTAATAGGTCAGTTTTGCAAAAAGAAAAATGAAAGTGACCAAAAATACAATTTTTCACTTTTGCAAAAAGCAGTAACTGCATCCAGTTGATTCAACTTTGCAAGTTTCCCCACGGAAAAAAGCAGTAACTAACAAAGCCCACGGAAGAAAGCAGTAACTAACAATTTAGTCTTTATCATTCAGACTCTGTATAGTCCTTCCTGTATATTTTTTTCCCTAATACCATTTATTTTTTCTACTATTTTTTTTTTTAAACAATGTAAACAGCAGTTTCTCCCATAATTTAGGAGAGTAGATATAAAAAGATTGTTTCACCAGTAACTTGACTCTGCCCGCAGGGAATCATATGACAAGTTGTAGAAAAAGCTTCTTTCTGGAGACTAGCAAACCTGGCAGACTCAGCGCGCTCAGAGTGCAGAATACGCGTGCAGCAGCATGCATGCGCATAAATTCTGCAGCATACAGTAACTAGCTAAACATTGCATCACATCACACTCATCACTTGCATGCATGCACAGTATTGCAGGTCTGGCACAGTCTGAGTGATCATGCCAGTGCTAACCATGCTGTCACACAGTTTCTGCGGTCCAGGCATGCCTGTAAATCTATCATGAATTGCAGAGGAAAAGTCATGGTAGCCATGGCTTTGGCCAGAACCAGAAAATCTAGGTGAGCTGAAAATATATTGAAGGGAGATGAGCACTAGTATTAATGCACTAACATTAGTCTCATGTTATATGTAGGCCCTAAAGTTTAAAATAGGTCTACCAGATCTAACGTTACAGAGTAGATCTAGATTCTAATCTATTGTTAACTTTTTAGTGTTAGACAAAATGTCAGTAGGCCTGATCTAACGTAATAGACCTAGGTCTAGCACTAACATTGGGCATAGATCTGTAGTCTAGCTTAAGTGTAACGTCAGAGTTCGACTAGGATCTAAGACGAAGAGACCCGACTTGACTTTATTGTCTAGTCCAGGGTCATGTGTCAGGGGCCAGGCCGGGCACTCCAAAGTTCAATTAGGGTACATAGGTGTCTACCTTATTTTTACACAGAATGCCATTCAATCGACAAGACCTAGTCTAGGTCTAGCGATAGGTCCTAGATCTTATAGATCTAGACTAACCAGAAAGTAGAAGAACTTTATAACCTGGTGGTGGTAACAATTCTCCTCCTATGGTCATGTGACATGTGCAGTTACTGCTTTTTTCCATGGGGAAAACAGCAGACTCCTGGCCGTCTGCAGTTACTGCTTTTTTCCGTGGGGAAACTACCCAGAATCAAGGGTGAGCCACCGCAGTAACTGCATTTTCCTAAATAACATTTAAAAAATAACGGAAACATAATTTTTTCCTAGGTATTGTTAGACAACTAGGTATGGTGCATAATCATACCACAAAATTACTTTTGAATGTTTCTGTGTTTTCAAAGAATCTGCAAAAAACACAAAATCGCATTTATCTCAGCTCAGCAGCTATGCAGTTACTGCTTTCTTCCGTGGGGGGGCAGAGGGGTTACAAGAGCAAAGAGGAACTCTTATCACAACAGTTACTCAATTATATTGGATTACCTTTGCCTTTGCAACACTTATCAATAGAAGGAAACATTAGTAAAATTGTAATGTACAAAAATGAAAGAGCATAATGATTGCCCATCAGGCATCACCTCCTTTTAATAGTATTAAAGCCATAAATGAAGCTGTATTCTTTACGTTAGAAAAGCCTTACACACCTTTAGTTATAATAACAAAATTAAAGACCCTTACAACAAAAACAATAACAACAAAGAGAGAGAGAGAGAGAGAGGAAGAAAGAAAGAAAGAAAGAAAGAGAGAAGTAAAAAAAAAAAAAAGAAAAAAAAGATTTGATTATAGCAGGAGCAGGGACCGAGAGTCACGTCACATCACGTCACATCACGTCACGTCACATCACGACACGTCACGTCACGTCACATCACGTCACATTTGATATGGAAGTATTTTAGTTTTACCTAAGAGGACTTGTGTAGTATTCCGGTCTCAACATAATAGAATTTAACTTCAACTTCGTTGCTCTATATGTGCGTTGAGGAGCAGTAGTAGTATCCTACATCACGTCACCACATTATGGTCCACATTACAATTTAGACTGTTAGATCTAGTTACAGTTGTACGGTTGTCGGGTACAACCAAAAGATACTAGTATTTTCTTTTTTCATTCAGTCTCTGACGTGACATAAACTTCCTGTTCAAACGCTACTTTCAATAGGCCTGTATTACAACACTAAGCCAAGTCCTAACAACATGTTACACGGAAATATTCAGGAGCATGGATGATGGAGCTACCGAAGCAATACAGGTGGGTAGTCCCACGCGTTGAGTATAATGTGGTGTCTTCTCAGTTCTAATGGACGAAAACTGGTCAAAACACATTTAATATAACAAACTGATAATAAACAAAACACAAAAATCATCTCCAGCTTTCCAGTCAGATTTGGGTACTTACACGTGCAGTAGCTAAGTTAACTGGGCAGAGGTTGAGGTGAAATACAGACGCCTTTATCTACTAGATGTCAAGATCATGATCAGCTGTGTCCAAAGAGCGTAGAACTTGGTGCGCCAAGACTGCATGAGGAGAATCACTACTCTCGATCTCGCCATCGTACACTGTCTATTGACCGATTCGGGTTCGTTGAGGGCAGCAGACATTTTATGGCACTGGGCGCAGCCATGAGCTCAAATTGCGGTGTCTCAGCCGACCCCCCCTGCTCTCCCCCACCCCACGGGCAACATGTTTATCGCGCACTTGTAACAAAGGTTCGCGCACTAAGCAAGCATTCGCGCACTCAGTACGAGATGCCCATTGGCTAAAACAACCATGCATCAGTTTTTCATTCTGCGCGCGTAAGAAGGGTGGGGAGAGAGGAGGGGGGGTCGGATGATACACCGCAGTAATGGCGCTGCCCATGCCAAAAATACACATAGCGCGTCACAGAATCGGTCAATAAGATGGTCAACTCTCCCGATTTTACACGGCCGCTGGTGAAACGCAAGTGGCTGCTGCCCTCTAGCGGTGAGCGGGAATAATCGAACCTGGGTCGGAAGCACTGAAATCGATCTACACTTGTACTTCCAGTGGTCAAAAGATGTCTGGCAGGCTTGTGAGATGTCATGGAATGATACAGTATACTACGAGTCTCAAAGTTAGGGTCTGAATTATAGACTGTTAGCAAAGAGTTCCGGTCAGTCGTTCCACAAGAGCAGCAGTTTGCTCAGCAGTTGGCCACAGCAGTTTGCTTACAGTTTGGGTTTCTTGGACAATCTGACGAAGTCCAACAATCCAAGGTATGTCAAAAATCGTTCTTTTAGGATTTGTGCACCATTTAAGGAACAAACAAAGTTTCTATGGTCAGGGAGTTAAGAGGAAAAATCGTAAATAAGAAATAAGGTTATGTATGGTCAAGGTCAAGGTCATCGCCGTATACGCTGTACTACGTATAAGCGCCTATTGTTCCGTGTATTGTTCAATTGCATTAACGTTCAGTGTAGCGTGCGTGGTGCATGGTCCGCGGTGTGGAAAGTGTTAATGCGAATACGTTGAACGTTTTGGACGGTCTTTGTAAAGACCTCTCCCTATCGGAGAACGGTCCGAAATGATAGTATTGTGAATGTGAATCTGTGGAGTTTCAAACGGGTGTCTGGTATTATGTATTGCTCACGTTAAAACGTAAAAGTTGGATTATATTTTTTCGCGCATGTATATATTTAAGATAGTTGTGTTAGGAACGCTCCACGCACGAAGTTCATGCACGCGGAGGGATATTAAAGTTGAAGTTATAGTGATATGTCTAGCTGTAGATTCTGTGATAGTCTCATTTAAGACCACAAAAAGCGTTGCTAGGGAGAATCTAATGCTCGTTGTTATTAATGCACAATTTGCTACAGGATGTCTTATACAGTGACATTGTTGTGAGATGTGGCATTGAGCGTTACAATCATAAGATTCAAGATATATATTGATTGTGTTAAATAGGTTTATTAACCGACGATGATTTGTCTGACTTAGACAGAATATTGAAAGTTCATTATGTTTATTCTGCTTGTAGATTACACCAGATACATAACGGCAATACTCCTGATGATAGTTAACACAGTCACCCTCATGAGTTAGTTAAAATAGATATAAACGTTGTTTAAATATTCTGGCCAAAATTGCTTCTTTAAGAAAAGAAAGAAAGAAAATATTCATTATCGTCTTACTACTTCTGTGTAGAGTTGAAATAGAGTATACTGATTTGTATGGCGTGTTATATGAATAATTTTCTTCTTGTTTGTATTTTACAGGAACCACTCATTCCAACACAGTTGTTGAATATATCTATATAAATATATCACACTAGCATACGCAAGTTTGCAGTATGCACAGTTACACATCGCCGATACATGCTGTGTAACAGAATAAAGAACCCACATCACGTTAAACCGAGGATTTCTTTGTTCTTTATTGCAACAACGTGTTCATCTGAAGAGATTGCATACGAATCCATCACAGCTTCAACAACTCTTGTATATTGGATTCAGGATGCAACTTACACCATCGACGTTTATCGTGCTATAACAACTTACTCATCATCAAGAGGCTGTGATTCCAGAACCATACCATGGCTGATGTAGAGAAGTTAAAGTTGATCAGGAGAAACACCAAAGGGGGATTGACACGCACCTTAAACTCAATCGACAAGCTATTAAAGGACACCTTTGGTGAGGTCAACACCTTAAAGGGGTACATAGCCAAGGCGGAAAGTCAATTCAAACAAGTTGAAAGCAAGCATGCGGAGCTGGTCGAAAATATAACAGATGAGGCGACATTCGAAGAAGAGGAGACCTGGATGGGAGAGTGTGAGAGTAGGTTTGTGGAGACCATCGTACGTGCGAGAAAGTCCATTGGGTCCGCAAGCTGCCGTGAGCCGCCTACCTCCCAGTCTGTGACGCCGTCAACTCCCCAAACTTCTACACCATCTGTTGTTCAAGATCCGGCACCGCAAGCCGAGACTACGTCATGGCAACCCCGATCTGCAAGTCCAGAACCGATTGCTCCCTTAGCTCCGCCCTCTCCGATACATCGACATTCATCTTGCACACCTAAGATGCAGAAGATGAAATTTCCTACTTTCAACGGTGACATCAAGGACTACCAGCGTTTCCGTACCTTGTTTCAACATTGTGCTGCTGACCTCACAGAGATAGAGTGTTTCTACCAACTCACTCAAGCCATGATTAATGCTCGCGAACGAAACATGATAAAGGGCTGCATTAATGTGCAGAGGGCTTGGCAGGTACTTGATGAGAAGTACGGAGATCAAGACAGAGTTGTCGACAGTCTTCTTCGTGACTTGGAAAACCTGAAGCCGTACGAAATCAAGGGCAAGATTAGTCTAAGCGCCATGACTGGATTTGTTCAAACCTTGCAGGTATTTGAGATGCAGGCCGAAACAATCGGCCTCTCTGGGGAGCTGAATAGTAAAATCATGCTAAGTCAGATCAAGCAAAAGATGCCTGAGGGACATCGCATTGCCTACTACAGAGATGTCAGAGACGAGCATATCAGTGACTCCCTTGGAGGCTTGGTCAAATGGCTACATAGACAGCTCCTACTCCAAGAAAAGGCGAAGTCACCATTCCAAGAAAAGACGAGTACCTGTGAGATGAGTCAAAACAGAGGAAGCAAGTCTTCAAATGCAGCAGCGTGGAATCCACCTAAACAGATCCAATCTAAAGAGGGGAAGCGTTCCGGGGTTCCCAAGTGTCCTCTTCATGTCAACTCGAATACGCACTTCCTGAAAATGTGCATCAAGTTCAGGAACCTCAGTCTAAAGGAAAAGTATGAGGTCATGAAAAAGAATGACATCTGCAGCAGATGTGGTCATGACAACTGTCCTGCAGGGAAATCCCCATACGACCACAAGCTATGTCAGTTTGCGTCGCCATGCAAGGTTCAGAGTTGTGGAGATGATTCCCACTTCTCTGCTATCTGCCCTGTCGTATATGGAGGGAGAGAAGGCTCGTCATCTCCACAGGATCGCAATGTGCCACCAACACGTCCACACACAACTTCAGCGAGTGTGAAGACTGTCGCGAACAAGGACGCAGGTGCACTACAGAGCGTCCTTCCCACTGTGATGGGATATCTGCGACACGGAAATAACCGTCAGCTGGTGCGGATTCTCTTAGACGGTGGAAGTCAGGCTACCCTGGTAAGAGAGGGCATCTTTTCCAAGACCGAGAAAGATATCTATCAGGATCACGATCTGAGTCTGGTTGGCGGTACCAGGATCAGACGAAAACTTCGACTATTAGATTGTTTCATCGAAGATATCGGGGGAAACTTGTCGTACCCAGTTTCCGTCACAGAGATAGACAAGCCTTGCGGAGAAGCCCCTGTCGTGCAAGCAGAAGACCTCCAGCAGTATCACCATCTACGGGAAGTGGATATTCACGCCGCCTCGTCTGAAACTGTCGACATGTTGCTTGGCATTGACAACACGCACTTGATGGTATGGGAGGAGTACATCCTTGGGGAAAAACCTGACGAGCCAGTGGCGGCGAGATGCCCCTTGGGATGGTTTATCCAAGGAGGACATTCAGGAGGCCCTACAGCTCTGCTTAACTACGTCAACGTGTCGGCAATCGGTCCCCTAGAGGAGTTCCTCGGCCTGGAAACAGCAGCCTTGCAACCGAGAAGATGTAAGTGCTCAACAGAGATCTTGAACAGAGGAGCAACCGAAACCATGGAGCAAAGTGTTTCTCAGCGTCAGGACGGCTCGTACGAAGTCAGATTGCCGTGGAAGAAGTCTCCTGACAGTTTGCCAGACAACTACGACTACGCCGTTAAGAGGTTGCATCCCTTATAAAAAAAAAACATGGTTTTACAACCGTAACTATGGTATAACCATGGTTATGGACGGTTTTACAATGGATCGATGGTAGTCCATGATTTTTAATTCATATCCATGGTAAATGTGTGGCGAAAGTGTGGTAATACCATTGTTAAAATACCATAGTTATGATAACATGATAAAACTTTCATTTTACGACGGTTTTAAAACCATGGTGAAAAAATCATTGTTATACCACAGTTTTAAGAAATTAAAAAAACAATGGTGAGAAAACCACGACAAAACCATCGTTCTACTTTGGTAAAAATAACATAATAATATAACAATGGTTGTAACCATGGTTTCACAATAGTATAAAAACAATGGTTAGGAAACCATGGTGTAACTCTCGTTCTACCAAGGTTGAAAACCATCGTTATTAAACCATGATTTCATCATGGTTTTATGATAGTGTAAAAAAGATAGTAATAAAACCATGATTTTAACCATGGTATTATGATAGCACAAAAACACTAGTTATAATACCATGGTTAAACTTTCGTTTCACAAAGGTTAAAAATGATGGGTATTAACCATGATATTAACCATGGTTTTATCATAGTTAAAAAATGATGGTTATATAACCACGGCTCTAACAGTGGTTTAATGAAAGTGTTTTAAAACCATGGTTAAAAAATCATCGTTATACCAAAGTTTTAAGAAATTAAAAAAACAATGGCGAGAAAACCACAACAAGACTATCGTTCTACTTTGGTAAAAATAACATAATAATATAACAATGGTTGTAACCATGGTTTCACAATAGTATAAAAACAATGGTTAGGAAACCATGGTGTAACTCTCGTTCTGCTAAGGTTGAAAACCATCGTTATTAAACCATGATCTCATCATGGTTTTATGATAGTGTAAAAAAGATAGTAATAAAACCATGATTTTAACCATGGTATTATGATAGCACAAAAACACTAGTTATAATACCATGGTTAAACTTTCGTTTTACGAAGGTTAAAAATGATGGGTATTAACCATGATATTAACCATGGTTTTATCATAGTTAAAAAATGATGGTTATATAACCATGGCTCTAACAGTGGTTTAATGAAAGTGTTTTAAAACCATGGTTAAAAAATTATCGTTATACCACAGTTTTAAGAAATTCAAAAAACAATGGTGAGAAAACCACAACAAGACTATCGTTCTACTTTGGTAAAAATAACATAATAATATAACAATGGTTGTAACCATGGTTTCACAATAGTATAAAAACAATGGTTAGGAAACCATGGTGTAACTCTCGTTCTGCTAAGGTTGATAACCATCGTTATTAAACCATGATTTCATCATGGTTTTATGATAGTGTAAAAAAGATAGTAATAAAACCATGATTTTAACCATGGTATTATGATAGCACAAAAACACTAGTTATAATACCATGGTTAAACTTTCGTTTTACGAAGGTTAAAAATGATGGGTATTAACCATGATATTAACCATGGTTTTATCATAGTTAAAAAATGATGGTTATATAACCATGGCTCTAACAGTGGTTTAATGAAAGTGTATGAAAACCATGGTTAAAAAATTATCGTTGTACCACAGTTTTAAGAAATTCAAAAAACAATGGTGAGAAAACCACAACAAGACTATCGTTCTACTGTGGTAAAAATAACATAATAATATAACAATGGTCGTAACCATGGTTTCACAATAGTATAAAAACAATGGTTAGGAAACCATGGTGTAACTCTCGTTCTACTAAGGTTGAAAACCATCGTTATAAAACCATGATTTCATTATGGTTTTATGATAGTGTAAAAACAATAGTTATAAAACCATGATTTTAACCGTGGTTTTATGATAGCACAAAAACACTAGTTATAATACCATGGTTTAACTTTCGTTTTACAAAGGTTGAAAACGATGGCTATTAACCATGATTATATTAACCATGGTTTTATCATAGTTAAAAAAATGATGGTTAGGCTATATAACCATGACTTTAACAGTGGTTTAACAAAAGTGTGAAAACAACGGTTTTAAACAATCGTTCAAATTCCATTTTAGCAAGGAAAAGGATGGTCATAGCTACACCAGGATTTGAACCATTGTTTTATCATAGTGTGATGTGCAAAGGATGGTTATGAAACATTGATTGGTTCTACGAACCGTGGTTTCATGATAGTGAAGAGGCGGTTAAAAAGCCATGATTTTCACCATGGTTGTATGATAGCTCATAAGAACAGTGGTTATAAAACCGTGGTTTAACTTTTGTTTACCCACGGTTGAAAAAGTGGTTATTTTTTAACAATGGTTTCAACCGTGGTTCATTGCTGATCAGATATAGAGTGCAGAAAAACCATATTCTAGAATTTCTAACCATGGAACCTTGTATGATGGCCTAAGAACAGTGGTTATTAAACCATGGTTAACTTTTTGTTTTACCAAAGTTTAAACCACGTGCACTATGATTATTGAATGATGTCGATCACAAAAATCAATATGAAAACTCATAATTTGATGGCCGCAATGCCAATGCAAGTCATGACGGACATTCGATCTAACGCAACCACCCGCACCCGTTTGGCTTCAACAGGATTATGTAAACAAACAGTAGTCTTACCATTGCAAACAAAAAGCTGCTTCACTTGGTTGATTTACAGCATTCCTAAAATGCAACATCTATTCACTACGGAATAAAGCACGTAAAAAACCTTAAATGAGATTACATACTCGTGAAAAAATAAAAAAAAGGTAGTAACCCATTTCCGCCCGTTCGTTCCCCGTAGCTTTGACATGTACACACAACAATAGAAAACTATGAATGCAATCGGCGTGTAGTAGTTGTGTACGATGAATGGGAGATCCGGGTTGTTGATATGAGGCTCGTTCGTACCAAAGATTACAACAAAAATATATTTTAAAATATATGGAGCACAAAAAAATATTGACACATTAAAAAAAATTTAATTTGCAACAAAAGAAGTTTTAAACATATATTTTTTTTATTCAAAACCAAAAAATTAATGATTACAAGTTTTCTTGATAATAATGTAACGTAAGAGGTCATGTGCGTGTTGTTGTTGTCGCTGATTGAACCTTACGTGTATAATGTACGATACTGCTGAACCGTTAGTCCGCGACCGTCGACCGCGCTCAAAAACCACACACACGGCTACGATTTGCTGTTCATCATTTCAAACGCTCTTTCGTGATGATCTCTGACCGGAGTCAAACATCTCGACGTACGAACCATCTGATATTTTCAGAAATGGCTAGCAAACGGCCCCTAAGAAAAAGAGGAACTGCTCCTTTGGGATTCTTCGAGGAAGGTTGGTCAACGTAACTTTTAATACATTATTAGTAGACCTAATCTTAGCTAAAATAATTACCATTGATTACCAGCGAGATTTGCATTGAATTGTCCCGACCGACCCGGGGCCGGCAGCGGCCCTGCCCCTGCTGTGCAAATTTCGCATGATCGTATCAAGTGGGGATAACCAGTCCAGTAGACTGTTCTGTATCTGAAAGTGTGACTGAGTCAGTGAGTGTGAGAGTATGACATGAGAGCTCAAGAGTTTGGAATGAGTTGTTCTAACTCAGCTACTGTATATGTACTGAACTGTTAGTGTTACTGTGTCACGTAAATTCTACAAGTTATCTACGCAGATTCGTTTATACACAACCCAGTCGCTGTAGACAGTGTGTAGATCTAGTATGGTTGGGGCACCACCTATCGGCAGGGCACCTTCCCATCGGGATTAAGTGTCATGAGCTATTAAAACAATAAAAACGAAGAAACGAAAATCAAACTCAAACAAACCAAGCTAAAAATTACACATCCGCTCAGTAACGACGCATGGCTGTGAAATTCACGTGTATTACCTATATGGCCTGTGAAATTCACGTGTATTACCTATGCTGTGAAATTCACGTGTATACCTATGGAGGTTAGGGGGTGCCGATCGCAAGGTTCCCTTGTTAGCTGCGCGAAGAAAACGAAACGCACGTGCTAAAATTGCGCTATTTTAAAACGGAGATTCATAATCAACGAGACGGTCACGACATTCAAAACTGCAGTATTTATGGCATATTTGAGGTAAGAATTAGGCGGATTTGTGTTAATTTTAGAATAAACAAGCTACAGATCCTTAGGGTGACGATACGTGGTACCCCCAACCCTACCAGTAGCGACAGGCTATAATTTATTCGCACAGCGTACTCTAACAGCGTCTGGTCTTGCTAACAAGACGGTAGTCGGTAGTTCTAACAGTTAGGCGTAATCCCTAACAATGTTAGTAGGCATAGGCCTACCTCATATTGGGTGGTGATATCAGGTTCGGTGCAAGCTACATCAACAACACTATTTTCTGCTAACTCTGTTGGGACTTCTAGTGGTAACTGCTCCAGTGAATCAAGAGTATCAGTAGAAGCTACGCTAAGACACAAGGGCTAATACTCCTGCGAACTAGTACGCTCATGGGCGAAATATGGACGCCATTCCACCATTGAAAGCAACAGACCAATAGATTGATTAGAGGGCGTACTGTATATTACGCGATCATGATATCAGTGCCGTATCACTGGGTCCTCGTATTTCTGTCTCCCTTTCATTTTTCCCCTTTTTAGGGGGCATACAGGGGAAGATATGTACCGATGTATGTACTTAGAATCTTGTTTTGTCGTAAAGAAGTATCATTCCTGTCTAACCATGAAATGTATTTGAAAAAAATGTCATTTACTTTCCAATCGCAATCTGCAGGCCCACAAAGTTTGAGCTGAAGTAGGTAGACCAAACTATGTTTCGGGAGGGAGAGAGAAAGAGATAGGTGGCATTTGTCAGCTCAAACACAAACTTGCTCCATGTTGGGCTCCCGCTCCATGCCGTACTACACCCGTTTGCGTGCGAAGTCGCGAGAGTACGCCCTCTTAGCTTCTATACTCTTTGATTGTGTCTCAGCACTAACTTAAGCACTGGCAGCCACTGGCACTGGCGATAAAACTGAAGTGAACTTGAAGTCCGTAGGTGCTGGTAGGATGACCTCAAAAATATGTCATAAATTTCTGGTTGCTGGTGCTGGGCAAACTTGTGAAAGATTCGTCTGTCCAAAGGAGGAGTCTTTCATTTTTTTTTTTTTTGACGTTACTTATGGCTCTCTACCTCCAGACTATGTCTATAGGAGGGGATCCGTAAAGCCAGATGCAGTTTCTGCTCTGTGGAACATATTCCCGTTGACGAGATACAGACCAATCTTTCGGTCAAGTGCTGGGCTTTGTGTTGAAATCAAAGAATGTCGTCTGCTGAACCTAGCTCCGCCATTTCGTAGTGTAAGAGTTAGGCCTGTAGCATGTACATTTTATGCTAATGCAATGGTCACCCACGCCACGAAGCGTAGGCCCTACACGAGCATGTGGCTTCATAAATCTGAGCCTGGAAGCATAAAATTAAATATTAAGTTGTGTTTTGAAGAATGGTTGAAATTTGGGGCATTTTAGTCTGTCTTCCTCACTTTGTGTCTAAAAACTAAGCAGTCCTGCATCTTTTAATATTCGAGTGTAATCATGCGCCATCACTTTTTGTCGTGCGATTCTCACGGACCTTGCGATGCTGCGATTCCAACACCTATTGCTGGGGATCAATAACTTTGATAAGTATCGCTTAGTTAATCCGACCGTCGGTGTTGGAGCTCAGTTTAAGTCAGTCATTTGGGAGCTAGCACTAGCACTGATCTTGAAATCCCCCAATGGCAAAGGATGCTGTATTTTGTAATTTGTATGTTATACCAGTATATAATTCACCTAACGGATTGTTGTGTGATTTTTCTGGCTAACCTTATTTTTCTTCTCTCAATCATTAATAGGTGTTTTATTGTTATGTTGTGTGTTTTTTTTTTTCCTCATCAGAATCAAAGATTGACTGTGCAAGTGGCTGATGTGAGAAGGTGTTTCCATAGAAGACTTGCAGTCCATAGAAGACTTGAGGTCCATCCATGACCATTGATCGTGCTGTCCACTAGCTTGCTCCTTTCATGGGTACAAATACACATGCAGCGCTGATTTACATCAATATGTGTACATGGCATCCTCCTGGCTGAATTCTGGTGCAAAGAAGTGGATCATCTGATGTCATGTTTTTTCCCGTTTGACCATGTCATCAAGGAGAAGGTATTCCTTTTTCTTTGTTTCTTTATTTCAACCCAGTATGGTTCACTAGGAATTTGAGCATATCGCTGTAACATACCCAAATTCTTGTGCAACATCCTCAAAAACCAGCAGCATGCTATGCGACATTGTAGAATATTTGGGAGTCTTTTATTCCAGCAGTCATTTGGGAGCTAGCACAAGCACCAAACTTTAAATCATCCAATGCTGTATTTTGTATGTTACATCATTTTCCTGTGTGATTTTTCTGCCTAACCTTATTTCACTTCTCTCAATCATCACTATTATCGTTATGTTGTGTTATTTTTTTTTTCCTCATCAGAATCAATGATTGATTGTGCCAGTGGCTGACACGAGAAGGTTTCTCCATAGAAGACTTGAAGTCCACCCATGACCATCGATCAGGCTGTCCCCTAGCTAGCTCCTTTCATGGGTACAAGTACATGCAGTGCTGATACGTGTATGGCATCCTCCTGGCTGAATTCTGGTGCAGAGAAGTCATCTACTGATGTCATACTTTCTCCCGCTTTTCCATGTCATCAAGGGTAAGATACTCCTCTTTCTTTCTTTCTTTGTTTCTTTCTTTTTTTCAACCCATTATTAGTGTGGTTCATGAGGAATTTGAGCATTACACTGCAGCATACCCAAATTCTTGTGCAACATCCTCAAATACCAGCAGCATGCTATGCAGCATCCTAAAATATTGTCAACCTGCTTAAAATAGAATGTGATCAATTTTTGAAAAACATCAAATTACTCTAGGCAATTTGTGCACAATACATGATATGGAATGTTGAACGTAATGGCTTCACCTGTAAATTGTATGTGGCACTTAGGGGTTAAAATGATTGTAAAAGTACACTGTATTTTAAACAGTATCTCTCCAGCACATTAGAGTGATGAAATGATGGCTAGGTGTACCACATCAATCTAATCCCATTCTTCTTATGTTTTTTGCAAGGTAGCTATTCTGTGCAAGAATTTTGTGTGTTGAGTATTTGAAGTAGAGTTTAACACGTACTACATGTTATTATTATTTTAAAAAAATAATAGCGAAATGAATAAATTCTCAGTTCGTTGCAGGAGTGATCTTCCCAAGAAAATTCTCACGGCTCACGGTTGCAAAAGAAGGACATCTCAAGGCTCCACAACGACAAAGGGCACACTAACCAAGCTATATCAAGACCTAGTTCCTGCGAAGCCTCATCCAGAAGTTGCACCAAAGCTTACTGCTGGATAGTCTTGGACAGTAGAAGTACAAGGACAGTTTTCAAAGCATGTGAAGTGTGCATGTATGCTCTCATGTCAGGACTGTTGGTTGCTAGATAATTTTTTTTTTTTTTTTGATGCTGTTTTGTTCTGTTGTCCAGTGCTCCTGGTGTCACTTAAGTCCAAATTTGCATTATCTATACAAAGCTACAAATGATCATGTACATCAAACATGCACTAATATATGTACACTGTATTTAATTATCCAACTAATTCTTTGCAGGTGATATTGTTATAGTTTTAAATCATGTGACTGGCAATAAGCCATACCTACGTACAGTCAAGATGCTGCTCATGAAGCAATAAAAAGCTACTTTTCAAACGTAACAGCAAAGTGAGCACATGTGCATTCTTATGTCTTATTTGTTGACTGAGGTTCAGTAAGAGTACATTTTCTTCATTGATTTGTTTACATAAACCTACAGTTTTGCAACTGGAAATAATGTGATATTTGTATGATACTTTGACTTCTCACACCCAGCTGCTGAAAAATAACTTTTGAATGTATAATCATAATTGACTGTTTCTACCCTTGTGTACTTTCTTATTTTAAAGGTGCCTAGACCCGGTAGTTGCTGCAGCGCTTTTGGATGAGAGTGCCGATCACCATTAGCATTGATACAAAGACTGCCGAAATTGAGCTGTCATCAACGGTAAAGCGCGTAGGTGTTGCTAGGTAATGTTGCCTTCATTGTCTTCTCTGCGTGTCAGACAGTCCGTAGAATTTGAATGCCAGGGTGCATGCTTCTTTGTTTGACTTCAGAGGATTGAGTGGATTGGACTACTTCGGACTCATGGAAATGGGTCAAAGCGTAAGCGCTAACGATAAAGAGGAGTCGATAGCATAGGTCTCTCAAGGAAGCTTGTGCCGTGCGCCATGTACGCTAACGATAAAGAGGAGTCGATAGCACAGGTCTCTCAAGGAAGCTTGTGCCGTGCGCCGTGTACGCAAGCAAATCACCGGGTCTATGTGCCTTTAAATGCTAATGACAGTACAGTCAACTCCAGTCAGTCAGTTTTGACTGAAAAAGCGCATCAAATTGGGCAATGTTTGACTTCTGCATGTTCAGAGGAATACACATGACTAGGCCATAAAAATTGGGAATTATTGGTTTCCTCAATTTGGCCATAGTGTATTCGATATACATGTATGTTTTGGGGAGAGCTTTGGCTGTGTGAAAGTCAATGCTGGTAAGAGCATCGACCTACTCGTTGCTACATATAGCTTCTTTTATTAAACAGTGAATCAATTAACACTTACAATCTGCACCCATCCACCAACACACACATGGAAGTCAGTTTTTAAATACAGCTGTACATATTTTTTAGACTATAGCTAGAAGGAAAATAATAGAGAATTGGTTTTCTCCTGTTTCAGAGTCCAGGTTCACATGTTTACAAATGTACTGTATCACAAAACATATGTATAGGAATTGTAAGAATTATTATTCTGCTCCAGGTAATTTACTGAAAATATTTTTATTTCATCACTTTATGTGAAGACTCTACTGTGCTATTTATTGCTCATTATTCATCAAATAGCAAAGCAATTGTGGAAAAATATATTTCTCCAACCAATTTTCCCCATGGTTTCTCAAAGTACTTGTGAAATACAACTGTAGTTAAAAATACATTTTTCTATGATATTGCTCTGTGGTTAAATAGTGGGTTTACTATGTACAATGGATCATGGTTGTATCGTGATTTGGGTTGTAATTCTGTGGTTTGGCAGCTGTAAAACCATGTTTTCATCTTTTCCTAACCAAACTTTCACCTTTACCTAACCATGGTTTTATACTTCCTTAACCATGGTTTCACTTCTTCGTAACCATGGTTTGGGCACGGTAGAAACACAAGTTAGTGACCATGGTAAAACCACAGTAATGTCATGGTAAGTGCGTTCCAATTTACCACCTTTAAACCATGGTTACCATGGTTAACCCATGCTAAACCTATGGTTTAACCGTGGTTACCATGGTTTGACAATAGTGCACCATTGTTTAACTATGGTTAAACTATGGTTTAACACTAGTGCACCATGGTTTGACCATAATTAAACGATATTGCCCTATGGTTAGACCATGAGTTTATCATGGTTTCATCTTTTCCTAACCGTAGTTTCACCATTTCCTAACCGTAGTTTCACCATTTCCTAACCATGGTTTTACACTTCCTTTACCATGGTTTCACTTTTTCTTAACCATGGTTTTGGCTTGGTAGAAACACAGTAGTGACCATGGTAATACCACAGTAATGTCATGGTAAGTGCGTTCCAATTTACCACCTTTATACCATGGTTACCATGGTTAACCCATGCTAAACCTATGGTTTAACCGTAGATACCATGGTTTAACCATAGTGCACTATTGTTTAACTATTGTTAAACTATGGTTAAACACTAGTGCACCATGGTTTGACCATAATTAAACCATATTGCCCTATGGTTAGACCATGAGTTTATCATGGTTTCATCTTTTCCTAACCGTAGTTTCACCATTTCCTAACCATGGTTTTACACTTCCTTTACCATGGTTTCACTTTTTCTTAACCATGGTTTTGGCTTGGTAGAAACACAGTAGTGACCATGGTAATACCACAGTAATGTCATGGTAAGTGCGTTCCAATTTACCACCTTTATACCATGGTTACCATGGTTAACCCATGCTAAACCTATGGTTTAACCGTAGATACCATGGTTTAACCATAGCGCACTATTGTTTAACTATTGTTAAACTATGGTTAAACACCAGTGCACCATGGTTTGACCATAATTAAACCATATTGCACTATGGTTAAACCATAAGTTTGCCATGGTTTCATCTTTTCCTAACCATAGTTTCACCATTTCCTAACCATGGTTTCACACTTACTTAACCATGGTTTTACTTTTTCTTAACCATGGTTTTGGTACTGTAGAACCACAGTAGTGACCATGGTAATACCACAGTAATGTCATGGTAAGTGCGTTCCAATTTACCACCTTTAAACCATGGTTACCATGGTTAACCCATGCTAAACCTATGGTTTAACCGTAGATACCATGGTTTAACCATAGTGCACTATTGTTTAACTATTGTTAAACTATGGTTAAACATTAGTGCACCATGGTTTGACCATAATCAAACCATATTGCACTATGGTTAAACCATGGATGAATCCAATGTAAAACCATGGTTATGCCTCATAGTCAAACCATGGTATTTTTTTACAAGGGATGGCTTAGAGAGCCAGTTCAGAGACAGGCCTGAGGAGTGGGACGTGTACTGCAAGCAGATGAGGGACTTGCAACACAGAGGTGTCTCACGTCGTGTCAGTGACGCAGAAATTCGACAAGACAGAAAAGCTGGGAGAAAAATGTGGTTCTTGCCACATTTTGCGGTAAAGAAAGATTCAGCAACTACCCCAGTCAGGATCGTCTACGACGCAAAGGCAAGATTCCAAGGTCATTCTTTGAACGAGTACCTCGTGAAGGGTGAAGACCTGAATGCTGATCTGTTCAACGTGGCTCTGCGTTTCAGAGAGAACGAAGTAGGCGTCATCGCTGATATCAGAAAAATGTTTCAGGCAATCAAGATCCGCCCGGAAGATGCAAGGTTCCATCGGTACGTCTTTCGAGAAAACCCGAACCAACCCATTCAAGTCTATGAACTCACTACTGTGACATTCGGAGACAGGCCTTCCCCAACGGCAGCAATTGTCACACTCAGGCACGTCATAGATCGACATGCACCCGATGATGAGCAACTGAAGAAAGTCGTCACCGATCAATTCTACATGGACGACCTGAGTGAATCTGTCACCAATGTCGAGGAAGCCGTCAATCTGAAAGCCAAGCTTGTAGAAACGCTTGCTAAGGGCAAGTTTGACATTCGGAAGTGGCAGTCGAACGCACAGGAAGTGTGTGACTCTGAGGAGGACACTCAGACCGCATCTGTGTTAGGAACAAAATGGAACCTTTCGACTGACACACTTAGTGTGAAAAAAGTCAAGCCAATGGAAGATGTTGTCCTAACCAAACGCAAGTTGTTGGCTCACACCGCATCATACTATGATGTGTTTGGTATGCTTTCTGGAATGTTGATCCGGCCGAAGATTCTACTCCAGCAACTGTGGCAGTTAAATGTTGACTGGGACACGCCACTCAACGACAGACCTGAGCTCTGTCGAATCGTCAGTGAGATCAAAGTGGATTTGGAAGCAGCATCTACCATAGAGATCCCACGATGTCTCATTCCTGAGACATTGCGAGGGAAAAGGCCATTGCCAGAGGTTTCTCTACATGGAGCCAGTGATGCATCTGAAGATGCCATGGGCATTGGCGTCTGGTTGAGATGGTCAGAGACTGAACACACGGAAGTACAGTTGTCCTTCGTCGCTGCAAGAGCCCGACTCACTCCACTCAAACAAACAAGCATGCCAAGGAAGGAGCTTCAGGCCATTCTCCTCCTGTCAAGACTGATGGTTGCCCTGAGAGATGCCCTTCGTTTCAACATCTCCTATTCGAAGATGTGGACGGACAGTTTGACTGTAGTAAGGTGGCTGCGGGGACAGTCCAAGTCCTTTCGCTCGTTTGTCGCATACAGAGTGGGCGAAATCACCTCAGAGTTTGACCCTCACCAGGACATTGCCTACGTGCCGACTGATCAGAATGTCATTGACGTCGTCTCCAGAGGCACCACAGCGGAAGGAATGCTTGAGGTCATCAAGGGACCAACTTACCTGAAGCAACCACCTGAGTCCTGGCCAAAGACACCGCAGAACATCCAGGAAGACACTTCAGATCCAGCGAGGAAGAAATTCCACGTTCGAAATGCGAAGACACTAGCGCTGAAAGTCAATGCAGTGGCTCACACTACCGCAATCGTTGATCCCACCAGCTTCTCGAATTGGCAAAGGCTGAAGATGGTCACAGCTCGAGTGTTATCTGTGAGAGATGTTCCAAAGAAAGAGTGGTGCAAGAAGCTTACTCAGCAGATTTCGCAGTGGCCGTCTGCCAAACTCCTGAAGGAGGCCGAGTTGTACTGGATACGTCAAGCGCAGAAGGACATCAACTTTCAAGATGCCAACATAATGCGCCTCGATCCGTTCTTCGACGAAGAAGAAAAAGTGTATCGCGTTGGAGGTCGCATTCGCCATGCTCCGGTATCATACGACATTTGTCATCCCTATCTCCTCCCAAGGGAAAGCCACATCAGTCTACTGATTGTCAGAGATGGACACTCCCTTGCTCTCCATGGAGGACAACTCAGGACTGCGGCAGAAGTGAGGAGAAGGTATTGGGTTGTCGGTGACACAAGGCTCTCCAAACGCGTGGTGAAGGAATGCATCGTGTGCCGCAGGCATAGAGGGAGAGCAGTCGAACAGAAAATGGCGGACCTCCCAGAGTGTCGTGTGAAGCCCTTCTCGCCGCCATTTCAGACAACGCTCGTGGATTATCTCGGGCCGATAAACGTGAAAGTCAGCCGCAACATTACTGCCAAGGGTTACTGTGCTGTGTTCACATGTGCGGCTACCAGGGCTGTTCATCTCACTTGTGTCCAAGACCTTTCGACACAAGCTTTCCTGCAAGCCCTGGATCGCTTCATCAGCATCAGGGGTGCACCGGCCACCATCATCAGTGATAACGGGACCTGCTTCCGTGGTGCTTACAACACGATCAACACGCTCAATCTACGACTGGACCAGACAGAACTGAGGGAACACTGTAGTAGCTTCAAGGTGCAGTGGAAATTTGGGCCTCCTGGTGGACCCCACCATCAGGGCGCTGTCGAACGCATGGTGCAAGAAGTCAAGAAAGCCATGAAGCATCTTGTGAAAGCCGATCGTTTGCCTTTCCCCGAATGGGAAACAGTCTTCTGCCAGATTTCGGGGTTGATCAACAGTCGACCGATTACAGCTGTGTCATCTTCACCACTTGATCATCCCCCTCTTGCTCCGAATCATTTCCTCATCGGGAGAGGAGATCTTCCGAGCCCAGATGTTCCCTGTGCGCAGTACAATGGAGACTTCAAGAAGCGGAGAGAGCTGTGCAACGCAATGGTCGACAAGTTCTGGACGCGTTGGATGGACTGCATACAGAAGCTCTCACCGCGCTCGAAAAACCAACGTGCAGCAGAGAACCTACAAGCGGGTGACGTTGTACTCGTCATCGGAGAAGACAAGAGGCGCGGCACTTGGCGAATGGCTGAAATCGTGCAGACCTTCCCTGGAGACGATAAGCTGGTTCGCGTCGTCGAGCTTCGATACGCAGACAAGTCAGTCGCAAAGAGACCTGTCACCAAACTGATTCTTCTCATGAAGAGAACCGAGAGAATGGACATTTAAAGTGTAACTGAAGGACTGAGTAAATAATCGCGTTCATCTGAAGAAAGGATTCAGTGTAGCCTTTGTTTGGTTTTCCTCGTTTGATCAGAACATTTTGGGCTACTAAGTTCTTGAATTTGGTTATTAACTCGAACAAGCAATTTCTTGCCTTAATGGAGGCGGTGAAACTTATTTTTTACTCTGTTTGGACATTAGAAAGCATTCTATTTGAGTGTTCGTTTGTCAACTGGTTTGAATTTCACTTTAGATCTATTTAGGTCTCGACCTTAGAGCAGTTATCTGTTCGTTGTGTAAATAATCGCATTATTGTACACGTTTTGAGTGTTTATAAAGTGACTTCCGTCACGTTCAAGGGGGCAGGATGTCATGGAATGATACAGTATACTACGAGTCTCAAAGTTAGGGTCTGAATTATAGACTGTTAGCAAAGAGTTCCGGTCAGTCGTTCCACAAGAGCAGCAGTTTGCTCAGCAGTTGGCCACAGCAGTTTGCTTACAGTTTGGGTTTCTTGGACAATCTGACGAAGTCCAACAATCCAAGGTATGTCAAAAATCGTTCTTTTAGGATTTGTGCACCATTTAAGGAACAAACAAAGTTTCTATGGTCAGGGAGTTAAGAGGAAAAATCGTAAATAAGAAATAAGGTTATGTATGGTCAAGGTCAAGGTCATCGCCGTATACGCTGTACTACGTATAAGCGCCTATTGTTCCGTGTATTGTTCAATTGCATTAACGTTCAGTGTAGCGTGCGTGGTGCATGGTCCGCGGTGTGGAAAGTGTTAATGCGAATACGTTGAACGTTTTGGACGGTCTTTGTAAAGACCTCTCCCTATCGGAGAACGGTCCGAAATGATAGTATTGTGAATGTGAATCTGTGGAGTTTCAAACGGGTGTCTGGTATTATGTATTGCTCACGTTAAAACGTAAAAGTTGGATTATATTTTTTCGCGCATGTATATATTTAAGATAGTTGTGTTAGGAACGCTCCACGCACGAAGTTCATGCACGCGGAGGGATATTAAAGTTGAAGTTATAGTGATATGTCTAGCTGTAGATTCTGTGATAGTCTCATTTAAGACCACAAAAAGCGTTGCTAGGGAGAATCTAATGCTCGTTGTTATTAATGCACAATTTGCTACAGGACGTCTTATACAGTGACATTGTTGTGAGATGTGGCATTGAGCGTTACAATCATAAGATTCAAGATATATATTGATTGTGTTAAATAGGTTTATTAACCGACGATGATTTGTCTGACTTAGACAGAATATTGAAAGTTCATTATGTTTATTCTGCTTGTAGATTACACCAGATACATAACGGCAATACTCCTGATGATAGTTAACACAGTCACCCTCATGAGTTAGTTAAAATAGATATAAACGTTGTTTAAATATTCTGGCCAAAATTGCTTCTTTAAGAAAAGAAAGAAAGAAAATATTCATTATCGTCTTACTACTTCTGTGTAGAGTTGAAATAGAGTATACTGATTTGTATGGCGTGTTATATGAATAATTTTCTTCTTGTTTGTATTTTACAGGAACCACTCATTCCAATACAGTTGTTGAATATATCTATATAAATATATCACACTAGCATACGCAAGTTTGCAGTATGCACAGTTACACATCGCCGATACATGCTGTGTAACAGAATAAAGAACCCACATCACGTTAAACCGAGGATTTCTTTGTTCTTTATTGCAACAACGTGTTCATCTGAAGAGATTGCATACGAATCCATCACATGAACCTAGGAATTTTTTTAAATTATAGGCCTTTTCAGCGCTCTTACTTTCAAATTATTACTTCTTTAAGTGAATGAAAGTATATATTTCTGGAGTGAACAGTAGTCAAAGAATCCACTGTTATATTATATTTTCTCTGTAAATATGAAGGTATTCTTTTTTCTCTTTAGGAAAATGGCAAGAATTTTTGTCAACTTCACGTTCGCTGAAATGTTAGATTTTTGTAGTAATGCTATAACCTCGCTTGAAAATCATGCCGCAATTTTTATAAGGCTTATTATATTTTGACTTTAAGCAATTAAAGATAAAGGTTTGAACTGACAAAAAAAAAAAGGGTTTAAAACATATTCTTACGGGTACCTCTTGTAGGTTAAAATTTCAAATTTAATTACATAAGTTTCTTAAACACAATACACGTTCACTTTAATTTTTCGCCATTTTCTTTAATAGAAAAATATTTATATTTAGGGAAAAAAAAACCCAGACCTTTAGCAGCTAATAATATCACAGCTTATCATCATGACTGTAACTGATAACATTATTCAATTCAATCAAAAGTTCTCTAGAGAGCTTTCACAACTTTCCCGGATCATTCAGGCAAGACATGCACAAGAGGGACTGTTATTCAACACTGCATAATTTACATAATAGAGAGATGGCTTCGATATAAACTGGAATTCTGCTTATTTGGATTTTCATGATTGAAATATCCACAATAAAATTATGGCAATACACAACATTAACTCAGAGTTATACATTATAGGTTCTATTACTTCTATATTTAATTGAATACTTGACAAGTAGAGTGAATTATTTGACTGCTATTAGGCACCGGCGTAGCCAGGGGGGGGGGGGGGGGGCGATGGATCATAGGCAGTCGCCCTCCCCCCCCCCCCCCTCCCAAGATTTGGACCGGGGATTTGGAAGGCGGGGGGGGGGGGGGGGGAGGATGAAAAATTGCGTCTATAGTGCCCTACTGTAAGCATGTGCATGAAGCCGCTTCCTTTCAACCTCTTATTAAGATTATAATTTTTCAATATTTCACTCAAAATGTGGATCAGATCGTTAAATTTCAATTCTAAAATAGCAAAATCTCTCCACCGTGGGCCGGGGGGTATCCCCCTCTAATCCTCCCCGCTACACTTCAGTCCTTTTCCTCGCACATTTAGATTGACAGATTCCAAAATGTTTCATTTAAGTTTGCATAAGATCCATGACTTCAAATTCTATTAAATGTAAAAGTTCCCTAATCCTCGTTTAATTTACCATTCCCCCGCTCTATCGCTGTCGGTTATCCATTGATTTATACTCTGTGAGCACTTTTGGTATATTGACAATTATTTTCCGAATGATTCCAAAAAAGTGCGCATCATTCTATGTCAATCGTAAAATGCAAAGGTTCCGTTTATAGGGAGGGGGCTATATCCCCTAATTCCCACACCGTCCCCCTTCCCCTGACAACTTCCACGTATCAATAGTAGGCCGGTATGAGGGTTAAGCACATCATTCAATTATCTGTTTATATTTCTTTTTCTTACTTTTTTATAGGAAAAAAATCCAACATTTCACCAAAAGTGTACACCAGATCGCTGAATTTCAGGTCTAAAAATACAAAATCTTCCTAGCGTGGGAGGCCCCTCTCCCACACCCTCGTACACATATTTCACCTCCAAATTCCCCTCCCCCAATCGTGAAAACGGATGGACTCTCTTCTCCCTTCCATTCCCTTCGCCCTCCGATCGGTCACTCCGCTCTCTCGCACAGTTTTTTTTTTTTAATGTTTTGGCCCACCCACCATCGATTAAACTGAACGATGCCCCTTGGGATGATTGCTTTAACTGACTTAAATCAGTAAAATTTAGAAACGCAGGAGGTATAAGGAAATTATTACATACACAGAAATGAATATCCACATTACTATTTTGTTGATTTCATTTTTGCATTATGCAGGGCGAGGCTATGTTTTTAAAAGTGAGGCCGCGGTGTCAAAATCGTTTTTCAAAACGAAAACAAAAGAAAAGCGAAACAGCAACAAAAAGGTCTTGATATTTTTGACGTGCAATTTTCTACCGAAAGTCAGCTCACAAGCAAAAAAAAAAAAAAGAACAAAAAAGGAACAAAGAGTCTTCACATTTTTTGCTGCCACTTCCCTCCCATCTTATATTTCATGCAAAAAAAAAAAAAAAAAAAATGTCGGGGATGCAAACATTCAATCCCTTTGTCTTCTGCCAGAAAAAAAGATAAATAAATAAATAAAATAAAGGGGGCAGCCCCCCCCCCCCCACCAAGCTCCCCAAGCCCCCACCCCCAAACTGTTGCGTCAGTCCGGTTAAGGGCTTGTAATCGTGATTGTTGACCCCCCCCCCCCCCAGTCTGTGGCCACACTTTGAACATTGACAGTGTTCCAAATGCAACAAAATGTGTGCACCAGAACGTTTAACTGCAATTAGTCTCCTTCGTGTTGATAGGAGGTAGAATAGGGCTTATCCCCTCCCACATCCTCCTCCTTTGTCTCCTTTCACATAGGCCTACTTGCTACACTTCTCTGATTGACAATTCCAGATATTCCAGCAAAAGTGTGCGCCAGATCGTTGAATTTCAGTTCTAAAAATGAAAAAGCTCCCTCGAATATGGGAGACGTATCTTGCCACCTTCCCATTGCTTAGTCCCCTCCATGGCAATTTCCGAATTTTTCACACACAAAAAAATTGTGCCCAGATCACTTTATTTCAATTCTTAAAACGCAAAATCTCCGTCGGATGTAGGAGGGGGCACCCTTTCCCACACCCTCCCCCATCTAGATCTTAACATACACAGTGATGATGCACACGCGGAATATTAAGAGCCAAATTTCGTGATTTAGCTTTTAACACTTCCCTGAAAAAAAAAGGCTTATTAACTTGCATTATTTATTATTTTTTTTTTCTCTGGAAAAACATTTTAAGTATTTCATCAAAGGTTTTGCACCAAATCGCTGAATTTCAGGTCTGAAAATGCAAAAACATCTTCCTGTTGGAGGAGATATACCCCTCTCCTCCACCCTCGTTTTCATGCTTTTTCTGTTTACTGAACAGACAGCGTTCATGATATTCATCGTAATACAAGAAATTTATTCAAATGATAACATATTTGGGGCAAATTTTTCAATAATAGGACTATAATCTATTTCAAAATACTGCTACCTTATACTTAAACACGCAAAAATGGGCCCAAAAATGCATCAAATTGCACCGTTTACAACATCAAAGTGCAAAAAATTCTCACTGTGTGTGTGTGTGTGTGTGTGGGGGGGGGGGGGGACTCTCCTCCAATACCCCCCCCCCCCCCCCCCCCACCTAACCTGGCTACGTCGGTGCTACTAGGCTGCTAGTATACTGTATAGTCTGTATAATAAGAGTAAGAGAACCTACATACAACCCAACTTGGAAACTTGTAAATCGAAATAATGATGAACCTGTTGATGGTTTGGTGTAGCTATTGCACTGCACCAATTCCTATATTTACTCATGATTCTCTAGATCTACAGAAAATTCATTCTTTCTTGTCTTTAATAGCCTGTCTTGGTCTCACACAAACATTAGTATCGCGAAAGTACATGCTCAGGCACCACAGTACATGGCCTGAAAACTTCACCCGCCGAAACTTGTAAATCGAAATAATGATGAACCTGTTGATGGTTTGGTGTAGCTATTGCACTGCACCAATTCCTATATTTACTCATGATTCTCTAGATCTACAGAAAATTCATTCTTTCTTGTCTTTCATAGCCTGTCTTGGTCTCACACAAACATTAGTATCGCGAAAGTACATGCTCAGGCACCACAGTACATGGCCTGAAAACTTCACCCGCCGAAGTCTATCCCCGCTGAACGCTAGCTGGCGCACTCCTCCCAGCGTTTCACTTTTCGACCGTGAGTTGGCCATCTTCTGGAGTGTCAGTGGTAGAGATACGTAAACATGTTGTGTAGCAAGCCATGGAGCCCAACAGTGGCCATTTTAGGAAGCAAACCGCTGGATTATCGCGAGCATACGTGACATGTAACAGTGAATTCTGCCTCCCTTTAATTTTCTGCATTTTATTTATTCGATTATTTCTATTATATTCTCTCTTTCAATTTGGTTGTGTATTACAGTTTATTTATTCCTCACACATGACATTAATTTGTATGATTTTGCAGCCTTAAAGGGACTGCTCACGTGATCGGCAGCGTCATTTTCTTTTCTTTTCAATGTGATTGGTAAAGAGAGTAATTATTTCCATTCTTACTCTGAATATTAAGTTTATTGTATTTTTATATTTTTCAGTGGGATTTGTAAGGGTATAGCAACACGAGGGATGTACCTAGGTTTGAGTTTCTTCAGTTTGTCTCCCTCTACAAATGAAAATTTGTTAAGATCCGCAATTGCTGATCTGTTATTAAAATTAACAAACATGTCGGAAAAAAGGAACCCTCTACAAATGAAAATTGTAGAGGGAGACAAACTGAAGAAACTCAAACCTGAGCCTTCACCACTCTGAATAATATCTTTCTTTCATTTATTCTATGCCTTGTCCGCATTGGACTACTTAACATAACAATGTCGGAATCTCGGAGCTTGGGTATTTGTTCCATGTTCATCGTGTCACTGCCGGCAACCAGAGACAGCCTAGTGGTAGACGCTGCCCGGAAAGCAGTAGATGACAGGTTCGAGTCCCACTGGTTCCTTTTTTTCCGACATGTTTGTTAATTTACAGATCAGCAGTTGCGATTTTAACAAATTTTCATTTGTAGAGGGAGACAAACTGAAGAAACTCAAACCTGAGCCTTCACCTCTCTGAATAATATATCTTTCTTTCACGAGGGATGTAGTTTTAGATATCATGGCTGTTGCGTTAAGACCTGTTAGCTTTATTTTATCATTCCTTTGATCTGATTCCTTTGATCTTTCATTTCATATTCTGTTCGGTACTAAACATGGTGCAGGGGCTCACCGTTGCGAATTGACACCACTGATACAGTAACCGCCCTCTGGAAGCGTTTCTGTCTTCCACGCATGCTGTATGGAGTGGAGGTTTATACCACATGAGCATCTGTAGGCCTATTTAGCGAGTTCAACGTGCGATAGAGTGAATCCGATCCATTAAATAGGCCTTATCCCCTCCCACATCCTCCTGCTTTGTCCCCTTCCACAGATTTGCGCTACACTTCTCTGGTTGAAAAATTCCCAGATATTCCGACAAAAGTGCGCGCCAGATTGTTGAATTTCAGTTCTAAAAATGAAAAAGCTCTCTCGAATATGAGAGAGGTATCTTGCCATTCTCCCATTGCTTGGTCCCCTCTATGGACTAGAACACTTTGGGAAAAGATAATTATTTCCTGATTTTCCACGAAAAAGTGTGCTTCAGATCACTTTATTTCAATTCTAACAACGCAAAAGCTCCGTCGAGCTCCCACACCCTCCCCATCTCCCTCATTAGACGAGTGTACACAATCATGCACAGGAGTGATGATGCACGCGCGGAATATGAGCTAGATTCCATGATTTAGCTATTTACACTTCCCTGAAAGAAAAAAAATGTTTATTTCCACTGTTATTTATATATTCAATTATTTGCTGGAAAAAAAAATATTCTAAGTATTTAACCAAAAGTTTGCACCAGTTCGCTGAATTTGATAAATGAATCTGAATCTGAATCTGAATTTCAGGTCTGAAAAATGTAAAATCACCCTTGTGTGGGAGGAGAAATACCCCTCTCCTACACCCTCATTTTCATGCTTTTACTGTTTGATTGCTTAACAGACAGTGTTAAGGAAATAAATTTCTTGTATTAATTCTTACATTGTAAGAATTAATACAAGAAATTTATTTAAATGATAACTAGGAAAATTGCTAAATAATAATCTACGTCAAAATACTGCTACCTTATCAGCAAGTGAGTGAGACTGTTTCGTGCATTGTTCGTGTAATCGTGTTGTTCATGTGCTGCATTACAGCACATTACTTCGTGAATAGCTTGAGCTCTTACAACTTTCTACTATGTAGCAGCACTGTACTACTGCAGCAGTTGGTTTATATGGCAGAAACGTCAATCGACGTTACAAAATGAAACGACCTTTACAAAACTTTGGAAACGTTACCCGACGTTACAAAATTAAAGGTCCTGTATATAACGTACATTATGCATATTCATATATATTTATGAATATTCAAGTAAGAAAATCTAAATCTTATAAACTAGTATATCATAGATAGAAGACATTCAAATATACAATATTTATGCTGGGTTCAAACTTTTTAACTGCGTTAAAATTGTACTTTAGTTATTGTTCACTTATTCACAATTTCAAATTGTGTTATAAAGTGGCATTTTCATATTCTAATGGGCCTAATTAAGGTTAGTGTGATTTAATTTCAGTAACGATGTCGTTTTTGCCGGTATTATATATATATACATATATATATATATATATATATATATATATATATATATATATATCTATATATATATATTTATAGATATATATATATATATATATAAAGAATGTGATATACAGACAGGAATTAGGATTTAGGAGGTATAAGTGGTAAGACATACGAACTGGTCAGGATAGGATTATATTATAGGATTGGGATTATGGTACATTGATCCCAGACTGTGCCTATAACTTCATGATATGGCCAATGCAACCCTTATTTTTACCCATTACGTTCTTAAAGGTTTTAAATGGTTCTTTTTTCAAGGTTTTCTGGACGTTCATAAAACTTGTATGATCGGAAATTATAGACATTCCCGAAAAGTTCTAAACGATTTGCAAGTTATTCAAAAATTCTTAAAGTGTTGTACACATTAAACGTTCTTTCTTTATATAAAAAAAAAAAAAAAAAAAATTCTGGACGTTCTAGGCACATGGATTATGACAGGTTCTATAAACGTTCTGGAAAGGGTCATAAGACTTTTTTTTTTAGACATTCTTAAAACTTTTTTTTTTTTGCACCTTCTAAACGACTTTTAAAGGACAAGTTCACCTTCATTAACATAAGGATTGAGAGAATGCAGCAATATTAGTAGAACACATCAGTGAAAGTTTGAGGAAAATTGGACAATCGATGCAAAAGTTATGAATTTTTAACATTTTTGTGTTGGAACCGCTGGATGAGGAGACTACTAAGGCTCGTGATGTCATATGAGTACAACAGTATAATGAAAATGTAAAGAAAGTTCAACATATTTTCGCTTTTTTTTTCGCATAAATAAAAGAGCACTTGACTTGCCTCTTTCTAAAGGCAATGGGATTAATATTACCCATAAAATGTCAGTAACAAGTCAAGGGAATGTGTACTTTTTTTCAAAAGATGAAATTTTGTGAAATTCTCTTTATATTTTCCATATATTGTTGTACGCACGTGACATCATACACTGCAGTAGTCTTCTCATCCAGCGGTGACTGCACAAAAACTTCAAAAATTCATAACTTTTGAACGGATTGTCCAATTTTCCTCAAACTTTCAATGATGTGTTCTACTAATATTGCTACATTCTCTCAATCCTTATGTTAATGAAGGTGAACTTGTCCTTTAAAGGTTTTCTGGACTTTCGCAGAACGTCCACAGAACGTTTTGAATATCCTTAGAAGGTTTTCTATATTGTCCAAACGGTTTCAGACAGGTCCTTAAAAATTTGGAAATTTCTATTGTTTTTTTAACGTTTAATTTTTTTTTTTTAAAGTCAATTGGAAACGTTTCAAATACGTCGAAAACCTTTCGCAAATAGATGTTCTGAAAACGTTTTGACAAACGTCGAAATAACGAACATGGAATGTTTCAAGATTGTTCAGAAAATATGTCTCATTGTTACCTGGCTTTCCCCTATTTGTTCTCAGTAATACGGAATCATCCATCCTCATGTAACTCTCGTACCAGAGCGTATAAACAGGGAGGTGGCTGGTATAAACATATTTCCCGTACTACGTGAACAAGCATGAATGAAGGCGAATATGGACGCGTGTGCAAAGTCACTTTTTGATCAGCCGCACTTTCTTGTATACAATCATGTTATGCGCATTGGTCGAAATAACGCACATGGAATGTTTCAAGAACGCTCAGAAAATGTCCCATTGTTACCTGGGTGTCCCTTATTTGTTCTCAGTAATATGGAATCATCCTGTCTGGTGCCATAATTCATTCGGCCTTCGGCCTCATGGAACTCTGGTACCAGAGCGTAGATATTTTCCGTATTACGTGAACAAGCATGCAGGAGAACATGGACGCGCGTGCAAAATTACTTTTTGATTAGCCACATTTGTATAATCGTACACAATCATGTTATGCGCATTGGTCATGATGATGTCTAACATCTGACAATGTTAATTTGAAACTGCGGGAATGTCGCTGTGCACTGCCAGTATTGCGCTATAATCGTGACTGATTTAGAAACTCCGCCACATTTCAGTCGGCGGCTCAACTGACTTTGTTGCAGAGAGAGAATAGCTTTATGTGGACTGAGTGTAGGAGCTAAACGTTTTTCTTGTCTTCATTGAGGTAGCTTATCATTTGATAGACGCAGTCTCAAGCATTTCGACACGACGATCGTTGGGGTTGACAAAAATTATGCCTAAAGAACTGCTTCTGACCGTGCTTCTTCTAATACACCTGTTGAAGCGGACAGGTAGGATGCTATAGCATTATAGTTATTTTCTTTTTCTTTTCGCCATGCAGTAAAAAAGGCAGTGTTTGATTTTTCGTCTGTTTGCTTGAGTTTGTTTCGTGTGTTCCTTTTGTTCTTTGCTTTTCTTTCTCTTTTCGTTTATGCTTTTGTTTAATCAGTTCATTTTTGTTCAGAATAAATCTTGATTATGTTGGGTGTTGCGCAAGACTTTTGCAAGTAACGATATACTGCACATCTACCACACCCAAAACACACAAGCACATAAACACACAAACACACAACACCCACACGAACACACACACACACACACATAGACACACACACCAAGTGCATGGATGGTGCTATCATTGCGCTGTCAGGCGCCCATCGAGTTTTCGGTACAAAGAAAAAAAAGCTGCAACATTGCTCATGTTGGTTACAGTGTAGATTCCGTACTTTTGTCCAGGCTTTGAATGGAGCTAGAACACTCTGGCTAAATATCATCATCAAACGTGTAGTGATATGTCAGTTTCCTACGAATGCATGTCATAAAACTCGGCAGTAGCGTTTGTGACTCTGATGTCAGTGGCGGATCCAGAGGGGGGCGCAACCGGCGCATGCCCCCCTTTATTTTTCGTTAAAAACAAAAGAAATAAAAAGAAAAAAAATGAAATGAAACCCGGAAGTGGCACCAGAAATACTAGTCACGCCCCCCCCCCCCCCCCCCCCTTTACAGAATTCCTGGATCCGCCCCTGGATGTGATGCTCGATGCTCTTAATGAAAAGATCTTGAATTTGAAAAAAAGAAAGAAAGAAAAAAAAAAAGGAAAAAAATCGGGAAAAAAAATCACAACACCCATGAATTTGAATTTCCAAAGATTCCGCCCTTACATAAAGTTCCCGTCTAAGCACCGGCGTAGCAAAAGGGGGGGGGGGGGGGGCGATGGGAGCGGTCGCCCCCTTAAGATTCTGAATGATTCTGAGTGCACAAGACTTATCACTTACATTCCGAAAAATGAATAGTTCCCTCATGTACAAGGAGTATATCCCCTTTTAATCAACCCTTTCCTCTCTCAGTTCCCCCGATCATTTTTTTTAAATAATTTCTCAAATATTCGATCAAATATGCGTATACGAGATATCTCAATTTTAACTTTAAAAAGGCAAAAGCTCCCTCGTATGGGAAGGTTCGGGTGGGGATAGCACTCTCCCACGCTTTCTCCCTGTTTGCCCCCCCCCCCCCCCCCCCGTGCATATACAAGTACACTTAGGCTACACTTTGAGTTTTCCAAAATATATGCCACAAAAACACCAAAACGTTTAACTGCAATCAGAAAATACAGAATCTCTCTCATGTAGGAGGGAGAATAGGGCTTATCCCCTCCAATCATTCTGCTGTGGATCCTTCCACGGACTTGCACTTCTCTGATTGGTATCTTGGTTACCAAGTACCAGGGGTATCTTGCCACCCTCCCATTGATGGGTCCCCTCTATAGACTTAGTACACTTTGGGGAATGACAATTTCCGAATTTCCCACAAAAGTGTGCTCAGATCGCTTTATTTCCATTTTAAAAACGTAAAAACTGGCAGCAACATCAGGAGAATGGCAAAACGATTGAATGCGAGCGAGCTTATAAATTTTGACATTTCACTGTCCCAAAAACTTTCGTTTGTATTTTTCGCTTTCGAAATTAAGGGGGGGGGGGGGCGCACCGGACGCAACTGCTGGCAATTACTGGCAGCAACATTAAGAGAATGGCATAACGATTAAATGCGAGCGAGCGGAGCGAGCGAGCTTGAAAATTTTGACATTTTACAGTCCAAAAAACTGCGTTTTTAGCCATATTTTTTTGCTTTGGAAATTAAGAGGGGGGGGGGGGGGGGGGGGGCGCCCGGTGCACCCTCCCCCTTGATCCGCCATTGGTAGTCAAGGGTGTCACTTTATCTTCATGATTGGGGGAGGTATGACCAGCAAGGGGGCGTCAAAGTGACCAAGCGGGGAAGGATGTTCAAAATCTGCCTTTTAGAGCATCCCCTATATTGTTTGTGTCTGTGTGTGTGTGTGTGTGTGTGTGTGTGTGTGTTTTATATACATGGAAAGTTAGGAAATAGCCAAGGTCAAGTCTTTTTATTGGCAATGCAAGGCATTTTGATATAGACTAGTATGTAAAGCAACACTGCAAAATCAATGTTCTAGCTTTGATGTAACGAAGCGTAAGGTACAAAGGTGTACATTCTACATCACATTGCGTAACATTGCAGCGACTCTTTTTGCCGTTCGGATGTTCTGAGTACACTGCGCATATTCTGCTTTTATTCAGAATGCCAACCAGGAATCACGCTGAATCACAATCTTTTGTCGGCTCCGGGCTTTTTGGACAATGTTTCACACTATATCCTCTTTAATTATGGTTAAAAGAAATATCTTATTTCTTGATCACCCTTTCATGTCGATTTTAAACGCAGTTTACTAACCCTTGAATTACCATTTTGGTAAGTTTTTTTGTTTTGTTTTGTTTTGTTTTGTTTTGTTTTGTTTTGTTTTTTTTTAAACCAGCGGATGGGGGGGGGGGGGCACGTGTCCCCATGCCCCCCCCCCCCCCCACACACACACTGAAAAACGTTCCACGGCCCCTGACGAGTCATACAACCCACGGGTAATTACAGCCCACAAGTCATAGGGCCTACAGCCCACGAGTCATGCAACCCATGAGTTATACAGCCCACGAGTTAGACACTGAGTGATTTGGTTTTGGTTTGGTTAGGTTTATTTCTGCATTTTCTTTCTCCAAATGCAATTGCAAATGAAAACAGAGTGATACAGAGTATGCAAAAAAAAAAAAGAAAAGAAAAAAAGAGAGAGTTAACATACAAATCAATACAAAAAAAAAAATCATTTGCGTAACAACATCAGTCTGTAGTGACATATGAATCAAAATAACATAATTTAAGGCATACTGTATCTATGAACAAAGGAAAAATCAATACAGGGGACCGTCATCATCAGCAGAGCTTGACGTGGATGAGGCCCTATCTATATATAATACAAATATAATACAACACCAAATATATATGTACTCATAAAACTAACACATTTTGCTAAAGAAAAGTGAACAAGGTCCATGAGCTCGAGATCAAGTGAAATATGCCAACGAGCTATAAGGTCCACCAGCTCGACAGTAGGCAAATATACATTGTACTAGCAGCACCCGTGGAAACCCACGGGTCTGAGGGGTTTTATTTTTTTTCTCATAGATACGATTTTGCACATTTTTATTGATGAAATAAAAAGAAAATTTTTTCTCATTCTTTCGTTACTTGTGCTCGATCTCTTCTACCCATGACCACCACCCCCCCCCCCTCCACATACACACACACACACACGTTTCCACCCCCGAAGAACAAAAAAAAAACCCCCCAAACAAAAAACAAAACCAAACCCAAAAACAAACATTCAGGGAAAAATTACCAAAAACGCTTATGAGATTCTCTGGAAGTTCTGCATGCCCACAGATTCTTCCCGTCGGAATGGGGAGATACTATCGACACTATGACTTGATATTGATTATATATACCCCCTGCTCTTGCATCCATGCAGGCACCCGAGGGAATCCACGACTGGTCTCAAGGCCTAGCATTTTTTTTTTTCATTCCTATTTCTTTTCCCACGTTATGAGAGAAAAATATATTTCTGATCGTCTTCAATTGCTCACTCCTTTTTGTTTTTAATCACCAAAACTTGGTTTGATAGATCATAGAACCATCCGTTTATCTGCTTCAGACTATACAATGTCATCATCATTATTATTATCATATTATTATTCTCATTAGGCCCCTATTGTTATATTGCTATTATTTATTATTGTTATTTGTGGAGGGGGATCATATTCATTAGGTTTTATAAGTATTAGGCACCCGTGGGAATCCACGGGTCTCAGGGCTTCGTATTTTTCCGTTGATATTTCTTCAACTACGTTATGAGAGAAGAAATACATCTTTTACGTAGTGTACACATCAATGTTTCACAACCAGCAAAACAACTGGAAGTCGGAACTAACACGGAAAGGATTATGATTTTGCATAGGTTGTGCTTTTCTAATACATAAATAGGTTAGGAGATTCTATCTGAATTGAGTTGTACATCATTCTAAATCTTAGAGTCTGCTCTTTCAGAAAGAGGATTGAGCTTTTAACTTTTTGCAAGATACTAAGAAACCACTAATGAAGTGGTACATATGTGTCATAATTACGTATCGCAAATCAAGTGCTCAAAAACTGAGGGAGTTAGATGAATAAACTGGTAAGTCCTATGATTTTCATTAAAAAAAAATGATGTTACCATGGCAACACACTGTTCAATATTAACGAAAGAAAATTTGAAAGAAAGGTTTGCACAAATACATATTATGACTGTCACATGTGTCAAATATTTTGAATTTTGGCGTTCCACAAGGAAGCTTATCAGGGCCATTATTATTTATTGTTTATATTAATGATTTTTGTCAGGCATCTGATGTATTGTCCTTTATCCATTTTGCTGACGATACCAGTGTATTTTTTGCCCACAATGATGTTAATTTTCTTGTTCAAAAAGTAAATACTGAATTACAAAAAGTGAATAATTGGGTTAGAGCCAATAAATTATCGTTGAATGCCCAAAAACGAAATATATGATTTTTAGTAAAACTGTTGACACTTTGAGTACAGCTATAGTTTTGAATGATTTTCATTTAGAACGAGTTTCACATTTTAAATTCCTTGGAATTATATTTCGACGACAAACTTTCCTGGAAGTTACATATTGATTATATATCCAACACAATCTCACGTAATATAGGTGTTATAAATACAGTGAAATTGTATATTCCACAAAAATCATTACTTATGTTATATTCGTCATTGATATTGCCTTATCTTAATTACGGTGTTTTAGTTTGGGGCAACACTGACCAGAACCTACTGGATAGAGTGTTCCTTCTTCAAAAGAAAACTCTCCGTGTCATCAGTTATCCTTTCATACCCTCCCACTTAAATATGTTATTTGTCGCTAATAAGCTGCTAAAAATTAATGATTTGTATTTATTTAATTTGGGGCAATTTATGTATACGTACAGCAACAACTCACTCCCCTCCATATTCGATTCTATGTTTCAAAGAAATCAATCATTCCATGACTATCCCACTCGACGTTCCAATGAATTTCACTTACCTCTTTTACGAACAATTCTTGCTAAGAACACACTTATCTATACTGGCCCAACTTATTGGAATTTTCTGAATAATGACATAAAAATTGCACCCTCTATATTTTCATTTAAGAGGAGATTAAAGTCTTTCTTATTGCAATGTTATGTTCCTACAGAATTGAATCAGCCTGTTGGCTCATTTTAATTTCTTTTCGAAGAATTTTGATTACCAATGATATACTGTCACATATTTTCTCGTCCCTGTTGTCCTGAGACACAGAGTAGATTCGATTCTACTTGTATTACTTCCGCATCTATTTCTCTCTATTTTTCCATATTTCCGTATCCTTTTTCACGCATCCCATTATTTTTTCGATATAGTTCTGTCGAGGATCGCTGGATATGTTTTGCCTTTCTGTCCGTTGTATTGTCTTCCTATTATGACAGTCTTGTCTCGTTCTGTCTTGTATTTAAGTCCCCCTTTATAAGTTTTATCGTCCCAGTCTCGTTTAATGTCCATTCGCCTGTGTATGTGTGTCTGTCTGTTACTCTGTCTTCTTATTGGGCTTCCAGACTTTTTTATCTGACTTTATTCCCAATTTTTCCCCTTTTTGCATCAGTTCATTTTCTATTGACATTCTGTACCTGAGGGGCCCACATTCTACAAGCATTGCCTTTTTAGTGGGTCCCTCCATTTTTCGATATTTTGTGTAATGTTATATCGTCTATATCACTTCAGTCAATTTTCATTACAACATTATTTGTTACCCCAAGGTTCCTCAATTATGTTTTTTTTCAATTTACTCTGTCTTGATTATATGTAACCTTATTCTCTGTTACCAAAGAAAGTGAAATGTTTATGTTCTTTTTGAAAATGAAATAAAGTTTGAATTGAAAAATTGAATTGAATATCAAGTTAAAAAATGCTCAAAAGCTGAGGAAGTTAGCTGAATCCACACTACACATGATTTTCATTCAAAATACTCTGTTACCATGACAACACATTGACAACGATCAAAGAAGAAATTCGCACATCAGTCAATGTACTTTTAAGTTTAGCAGTCTCATGTGCCAGATTTCAAGTAAAATGCTCAAATACTGAAGGAGTAAACTGAATCCACTTTTTTTTTAATTTTATTCATTGAAAATGCTGTTACCATGGCAACACAATGTTCCATATCTATGAAAGATTGAAGTTTGCACAACTGCATATCATAGTGGTCACATGTGCCAAATTTTAAGCCAAATGCTCAAAAGCTGAGGGAGATGGCTGAATCCACAATAGTTTTGTATGCTTTTTATTCAAAGTCTGTTGTTACCATGGCAACGCATTGTTCAACAATGACGAAAAATGAAGTTTGCACATCTACGTACTATACCGGTCACATGTGCCAAATTTCAAGTCATATGCTCAAAGACTGACGAATTTATCTGAATTCACAATATTTTTAGATGCTTTTAAGTAAAAAAAAAATGCTGTTACCATGGCAACGCATTGTTCAACATCAACAAAAGATTAGTTGTGCACATCTACATACTGTAGCGGTCACATGTGCCAAAATTTAGGTCAAATGCTAAAAAACTAAGGAAGTTAGGTCAATCCACATATTTCTTTGTATGATTGGTATAGAAAAAACTATTGTTGCCATGGCAACAGATTTCTTCACACCCACACACGGAAAAAAAAGCGTCTTGCACAACTACACATTACATTGATCTGATTCTATGCTGAATTTGAACTGCATTGCTTTAAAACTAAGGGTAGTAGTTTAATCCACAATAATTTGTATGATTTTTATGAAAATATGTCGTTGCCATGTCAAAGCATTACGCGATATTAACAAAAAAGATGTCTTGCACATCTACCTTTGACAGTGGTCACACATGCCCAATTTGGGGTCAATTACTCCAAAAATGAGAAAAAAGTTTGATACAATGACTCTCTAAAAAGCTATCACATAAACTTAGGAGTGCTCCTGACCACTCCTAGATTTATGTCATAGCTTTGCCAAGTTAGGAGAGACTTTATGTGCTAGCTTTGTTCATGAAATGGTTTCTAGAAAAAGTCTCTCTTAAGTCTGAGTTTATGTGATAGCTTTATGCGATAGCTTTTTTATGAAACGGTTTTTAGCAAAGTCTCTCCTAAGTGTGACTTAGAAGAGAGAAAGTCTCTCTTAAGACTTTCATGAAACGGACCCCAGGAGTCCAGCGCAGGATCCGTGAATATTTAAACGCTCGGCTCTGTCGTCACGCACAAAAATGCATTATGCATCCGTTAATTTTTCTTCGTCGTCCTCGACGTCGACACGGAGGCGGAGCGCGGACGAAACCCGGTCGAAGGCATGTAAGAGACCCTCCCGCTCCCGACGGCACCGGTCTCGGGGGCCCGGAGCCGACGGCTTGGGAGGAGATAGACAAACCAGCAACGCCGGAATAAAACAGGAAAGGCCCCGGCAACAACAACAACAACTTCGCCTTTTACTGTATAAGAACATAAGGCTCATGAGTCCGACACTAGTTAAAATAGGCCCACGAGACCGAAATTACATCACGGGGCTTGATATACGCAGTGTCGGTGTCATGGGCCTCACTTGCCCATAGTGTCAAGCTGGTGGACCTCTTTAGCATAGTATCGAGCGCTGGTGGATTTTTTATTTTATCTTTATTTTATTTTATTTTATTTTTTCGCCTAGTGTCAAGCTCGTCGGCTGCATGACTCGTGGACTGTTCGACTCATGGACCTATTTTTCAGTGTCGAGCTTGTTGGTTGTGTAACTCGTGGGTGTCGAGCTCGTGGGACGATCCCCATCGAACATGACGTGTGCGACTGTTGTGACTCTTGAACCCCCTTCATCCAAATAGGCCTACACGTGATCAGCTATTACAGAGAAGACAATTTGCGACAGTACAGAGATGTATGTCACTGTTTTGGGGTATATTAATCCGCAGGTGCTGAGTGTCCCGATGGATGGGAAAGCACAGACGCGGGATGCTACAAGTATGGTACCGATATCCCCAGCATGACTTATGATGAAGCCGTGATATCCTGTCGTGCCGTAGGGGGTTACCTGTGGGTGAACAATAACGACGAGGAGAGCTCAGCAGTAGTGGCTCAATGGTCAAATTCATATCATGCATCCCAATCGGAAGAATCCAAATCGATCTGGATTGGCTGTACAGACAGAGAGGTAGCAGGAACTTTCAAGTGTGCAGATGGAACGTCTTATGAAAGAGCTGACAGTAAGAATGAAAAAAAAATGTCTGTTTGTATTTTGTTAAGCCTTCGTTGCTTAGAAACATCTTCGTATAAAAGCGAGGGAAAAGTGTCATAGCGTGGTTGCCTTCCATAGTGCGTGAATTCATCCACACACTAAGTAGCTCATCACCAGTGATCACTTTTGCAGGAATCTGTATTATGCGAAAACTTTATTTTTGCTACTTGAGTGCATAGTATAGGTTTTCCCGTTCATTTTCAAACTTTTTTTCATTCAATTTAATAGATATTCAGTGGTTCAATTTCGTCGTGAGTGATCTGGAATATGCCAGTCCTAGTTTGAAATTCGTCATTTGTTGATCATTTTCGAACAAAGTCTATTCACTTTAGTCATTTGTCACACATTTTCGTCATTTACAATTATTCAAATTCGTCCGTCACACTCGCTGCACACATAACAGCTAAAGCAATTTCGTCTTTCAGCGATCATGCTCGTCAAATTTTTCTTCAGATTCGTCTCAAATCTTTTCTATTGTGACTTCGTGGTTGTTGCATTTTTCCTGCAACCGTTCACTTTTTCCACATTTAGGAGTAACGTACACACACGTCCCGTACCCCCGCACACAATAAACACAGACAATCATGCACACACACACACACACACACACACACACATACAAACACACCCTTCTCACAGAACTCACGGATACAAACATATGTACTGTCAAACAAACGAAAACAGTGATCCACGATTTACAGACAATTTTATTTATGTGTGTAGAGTTGAAGCCCATTTTAATGTAGGGCCTATATACAAATTATGAAAAAAGACATCAATTTTTTGCGTTTATAATTTTGAATAAAGTTTGTTTCATGCAATTACATAAAATTAGGAAGTAAAAGAGCTCAAGTCCAAAAGTTGTCACGACATGATTAAAGATTGTCTTTGCTGTTTATAATGTTCTCTGACTGCCGTTTATTCTTCAATCTCCTGTGTGTGTATATATCTATTGTCAAGCAAACGGTTGAGGAATAATATCTACTGATCCCAATACCGGGAGAAAGTGAGGTAATACAGGCCTAGAATAAGTTCACCCTCACACTAAAAGACCAATGCTATCCGACGAATTTGTCTGAAAAATTCATGAAATTGTGCGAACAAAGACGAATTCGATCCTTACATTCTCCAGTCGATGGGCGGCGGGGACGAATTTCAATGACAATTGACGATTTTGAATGCGAAGTCTTTGAAAATGGTTGACAAAAAACGAATTACAATGACAATTGACTAAATTGAAGTTAGGATTTGCATTCTGTGAGTTTCTCGGGACGAATTTGAATGAAAAATCTTTGAAATTGAATTTTAAAAGTGCGAAAATGGACGGGAAAACCTATATATACCCTAGTATCTGCGCGAGGTGTAAACTGAAAGGTTCCCTGAAATACAAATGCATGTTGATTTGTGTTGATTTATGATACCCTGAACATCACTTTTGCGGTGATTCTATTTCCCTCGCCATGTCTTTTGTTAGTCACATTAATATCACAGAAACAAGCTAGTTATGCTGAGTCGAGGGGAAGGTGCATTCCAATGTCTTTTGTTAAACATATCAGTACTTTTAGCAATGATTGGCAAATGAGGTCACAACAGGAATATTTGTTTGGAAGGATTTTTTTTGTGGGCGTATCCAAGTAATCTGAAGAAAAATAGAATAAAACTAATTAAAAATATGTTTCCGATTATGTTTTTTACCGCAAAAGTGATGTTGCGGGTATCACAAATCAACACAAATCAACATGCATTTATATTTCAGAGAACCTTTAAGTTGGTTTTTGCAGATTTTGATAATTAAGAGGAATTTGAATGCAAATAAAAAGTACGCTATTTTGTGCGTGTTTTCTTTGTCTGTAATTTTCACTATATGTTTCATGTTAACCTTTATCCGCATGACTCTCTCTCCTTGACAACTGGGGGGAGTGCCGGTAGTTCAGAATCCTCAGAAGGAAACTGCGCTGTGCTGTACCCTGATGGACGTGATCTACGTCACTACTACGTTAGGTGTACCAAAACGTCTACCTACGCTATCTGTGAAAGTAAGTGGAGAAGTGATGGAAGTGATTGGTTTAGTTACAGCACAAGGACACGTTGCACTTACTTTCATACCTTTTTCCTGGTTCTATATACTACACATGTCACGACGGTGATGATAATTGAAAATGATAATAGTAATGATAATGACAATGACAATGAAATTGACAATGATTAGATGATACCAGTAATCATATTCCTTATGTAAATAAGAATATCAATTTTATGACAATGAAATATTTCAGTTCAATTCAATCATATAGGAAATATTATCACAAGGTGGTACAGTTAACAATCCACTATTAAACAATTTGAAAGAATAAATCATCAGATATTGTACAAAATATGTTTCTACGGATGATGACGTAACGAAAAAAAAAGTACAACGTAGGACTTACACTTTGCAATTGTAGCAAAATAAATAAATATATCGATGGAAAAAAGTGATCTTCTATTAAAAGCAGAGCTTGCAACTGAAATGAAATAGAAGAGTATCAACATTATGACGATGATAACGATATAACATTAACAACAATGATTTTACTACTATTACTACTACTACTATTACTACTACTACTACTACTACTACTACTACTACTACTACTACTAATAATAATAATAATGATAATAGGTGCTAATAATGATAATAATAAACTGATGATAATGATAATTCAACTAAAATAAGAATGAAGTCGAAAGCAGTAACAGGACCAAGAATAAATGATAACCAGATGACACTGTTAAGTGATTACTGATAGATAATTCCCCCAAACTGCAATCCATCGTACACCTCAACTTGTGGGTAGTACGTATATATAGTCAGAGGTCATAGGGGTATTCTGTTGTTGTTGTTGTTGTTGTTGTTGTTGTTGTTGTTGTTGTTGTTTTCTGAGCTTAAGAAGGCTGTCTATGCTTGTGGCAATGCAACATTCATAATCCAATCATGTACCATGATGTCGGGACCGAAGTTACACTTGAGCTGCACCAGGTCCCAAAACTGTCGTCAGAAGGTGTAGAGAGATGATTCCCATTCAACCCCCTTTGCCCTTTGCAACTTTACTTTGGCACCAAGGCAAAATTAGAAAAATAAAAACTATCGTGCTATGTATGAAACACGCAACGTGACTATGCCTTATAATTTTGTTATCGTAATGCATGTACTTGAAGAGTTGAACTTCAAAGCCCTGATTCATTTATAAAGTGATCCTCTATCTGCAATGAACGTTTTATCTCTACGTCATTAAACACACCACCACATTTGCTCAAAGATTTTTTCCCCTTTATTTATCACAAAACTAGATTTCTTGAGAAGTTTCAGTTCATACACACAAAAAAAAGATAGTAGATTTTATTCTTTAAAGCAGTAGATTTGTTCAGCAATACATTAGTATCCCATCCCATTCCATCCTGTTCGATACTCGAATAGACCAGCTGCTGGTATCATTATACAGTAAAGGTAATTATTACGCGGAAGAGGGCTGAAGAAAAGGGTCATCTGTACTTTTTCTCCCAAATCAATTTGCACATGTTACACAGTGGCCCACATGACGAGTGTCATTCTTTTATCATTCACTGCCCTGTTATCATCTTATTCGTTTCAAAATAATGCCAATAAGATATGTCTTAAAAATATATTCATAAACAAGTTTGCATAAAACGGAAAGGAATAAGTAAATCATGTTAAATCATTACAAGGGAAGAACTACGTAGGCCCGGTCCCACTGGCCGATGGAAACAAAACGTATGCAGAAAGGACACAGCGGACGAGCAAAATTTCGGGGATGGCTCCATCCGCTCCAGAAATTGACAAAAGTGGCGAAAACTGGCGAAAACAGAACGGAAAAAGAACGGACGTGGGTAGTATGTAGCGGGGATGTTAAACAGATGTTCATCGGAAGCCTAGCGGATGAAAGCGGATGGAAGTGAATGACAGCTCCGAAGGGGTTTTACCGGGGATAATTGCGAAACGGACGCATAGTGGAAAGAGCGGATGCAGAGCGGATGAAGCGGATGCATCACGTACGCCTAGCGGAAACAATCGCCTTGTCCGTTTTAGATACTTTATGTACGAAATACATCTACGCTTACATCCTTTCTATTTCCGTGCTATTAACGACGTATAAACGTTCCATGTACCATATCTTTCCTCCCTCTTTCCGTTTTCAGCTGCAGCGGATGTGAGTTGCGAGGATGCCCAGAGGATGCATAGAGGATACAGCGGCCGTTTAACGTATGATAACGGACATACAACGTGTGTTGCTCGTATGTCGCGGATTCACATCGTACACGGCGGAAAGTTCATCCGTTCTTAAAGGCCCGGTCCCACTGACCGACGGACACAAAGCGTATGCAGAAAGGACACAGCGGACGATCAAAATTTCGGGGATGGCTTCATCCGCTTTCATCCGCTCCAGAAATTGACAAAATTGGCGAAAATTGGCGGTAACAGAACGGAAATAGAACGGACGTGGGTAGTATGTAGCGGGGATATTAAACGGATGTTCATCGGAAGCCTAGCGGATGGAAGCGGATGGAAGGGGATGACAGCTCCGAAGGGGCTACCGGAGATAATTGCGAAATGGACGCATAGCAGAAAAAACGGATGCAGAGTGGATGCAGAGCGGATGCAGAGCGGATGGAGAGGGGATGCTTTCGAAATGCTTTATATACGAGATGCATATGCTTACATCCTTTCTATTAACGTGCTATTAACGATGTAAAGACGTTCCACGTACCATATCTTTCCTACCTCTTTCCGTTTTTAGCTGCAGCGGATGTGAGTTGCGAGGATGCCCAGAGGATGCAGAGAGGATGCAGCGGACGTTTAAGGGATGCCGCACGGACCTACAACGTTTGTTGCTCGTATGTCGCGGATTTACATCGTACACAGCGGAAAGTTCATCCGTTCTAAAAGTTTTAAGCAGCTTAAAACTTTTTGCGCGGATGAAATCACAGTGGACGGATGCTCGATGGATAGAGCGGATGAAACACGTATGCGATGAGTACACAGCGGATGCGTAGCGTTTTCCAACGGATGGCAAGATTTTTTACATCCTCTTTGCATCCGTAAGTGCAGTGGGACCGGGCCTTAACATTACTGAAAATATCGCCATGTATGATAGATTCCACGCCCTATATTAATAATGTTGTAGGAAAATATCAACCAATTTAGGTATTCCTGTCCGATTTCACACTTGCATGCATGTACCCTCTGTTGAAGGGTATATAGATAGGCCATTATATATTTTGTCAGAGGACATAAGAACAAATCAAATGTAGTCAATATGCCATGTGGCAGCCAAAACCGAATAAAGGCATTAAAATTTAGCTGTAGAGCAATAACGAGTATACTCGTTATTGCTCTACAGCTAAATTTGAATGCCTTTATTCGTTAAAATACGTTATTTATATCTAATAGCTAGGCATTCATTGTTATCACAGTTCTTCTCCACGGGGGCTTTTTTGTTCATACTAGTGCATTCAATTCAGCATTGTTACACGTATAGGCCTATATTATGTGTGCTTTATGTTACTGAAGACATTAATTTCTTAATGGATATCAGGAGAAAATCATGATATTTTACTCATGCTGTGGTTCATGTCTATAGAATTTGAATATGATATGTATTATAGTTGAAGAGGTGCAAAATGACCAAAATGACCTGATAAACTTTTTTTTTTTTTTTTTAAGGCATACGAATTTAACACAACGGAAAATTCATCACATTTATCGAGCGGCACAAGAAAAAAAAAAAAGACGAGGCGATTTACGCTTGCAGATGCTATCCACATGATTATTCTCCTCTTCTTGTGGGGGCAGGGATCGAGATCTAGTAAATTTGATTTGCATAAAGTAAAATCAGTATGTTTAAGAAGACCTTTCCTCTTTGCAGCTGATCCAGTTGCCCCGCCCGGTGCCCCGCCTCCAAGCCGAAGGAGATCCAGTCTTTATTCGTTGGTGAAGGACGAGTCTGGTGCACCAGTGAAGGATAGATGCCTCCGGGGAAGTGTGGTGGCGGCCATAACAGTGGAAAGCAGTCTGATTCAGTGCGCAGGAACATGCTCGGAAAATCCCAGCTGTTTGTCTTTTAACTTAAAAGCGGGCGTATGCGAGCTGAACAGCCGTACGCAAGACAGTGCGCCCGGAAATTTCGAGGTAGACCCCGGATGTAACTATTATCAATCAACGTGAAAAATATGTAAACATTATGATATCATTGACTGGATATTTGACGTAAGCAACCTGATACAGAGTTATGACATGGGATTAAAGAAAAATTGTCTTGTCCTTAGCACTGATAAAATTTGTGTCTTGATTGTCGGTATACCCGTGCTAGTCTCAGAAAGATCGAAACATTCAGTACCTCATTGAATGGTAGTTTGATTAAAATAGTTCAGTTCACCAGATGTTTAGGAACTTTGATAGATGAAGAACCGAAATGGTCTGAACAAATTGAAAATGTAAGTGAAAAAGTGTTTGCATGATAAAGAGAGGGAAGAGTTTTGTTGCTGTTGTTAGTGGTGGTGTTTAATTTACCGCAGCCATCCTTAAAGTTACTTTTATAACTACTTACAGTCAAGTGTTACCACGATGTGACTACTGTTCTGTTGTTTGGTCGAATGGATTTCGGTCCCATGCAACTAAGCTGGAAAAAATAATGAAAAGGAGGGCCGGGCCGCAAAACTAATACTGAGCAAAGTGTATGACACACCGTCGGCTGATTTGTTCAAAAGTCTTGAATGGATGACACCAGACAAACGTTTTGAGTTTAGTCGCGTCATGATGATACGTGTATACAGTATGCGTTCATAACTTGGCATCTTCTTGCTTTCGGGTAATTTTAGTCAAACTTAATGATGTACATGGACACCACACAAGGCATATGGACAGTGGAAGTCTATGTGTGCTAAGATTTCGCACTGATAGTTATAAGTGTAGTCCAGTTATATTTTCTATATTTGAATGAAATACCATAAAGCTAGATATTTCAATAAGATCAGCTTCTTCCATCTATTCGTAATTTGTAAAGAACACAAACAATCATCGCCTACGTAGAGGATATTTCGTGACATTTAATCATTCTTACACATAATGGCATATTTCTCATTTTTGTTATGAACTCGTGTCATGGCTAAATTATTTGTTTTGCGTTACTTTGCAATTGATATGGGTATATCTTTGATTCCTTCTGTAAATGTTTTGCTATTTGATGTACATAATTATGTTTAATAATATTATTCAGGGCCTCGTGGAAGACTACTATCTATCGATGAATGGGCCGACCTGACAAAAGATTAGAATAAAATAAAATAAAACAAAACAAAATAAAATAAAATAAGATAAATACATAAATAAGTACAATGATGTTGTCATTATCTGTATGCAATCATTTAAAAAATGAACACAGGAAACGTTTCCGTAATATTATAGTACAAGCTGGCTGTTGCCCACAATGTATCCCCAAATTGTAAATAAGATAAAACCTAATCCGCGAAAGATGTAACACATATATCAGCTGTATATCTAATAGGCATATAAACAAAGTCGTCTGAAGACATTTTTCGCTGCTCTGAAGAGACTCTTGTGTATAAATGTAATATCACGTCTCTGAACTTCAGCTCTCAGTAATGGTGTCTGCGGCTCCCTGGCCATGTCCAAGGGTGTTTCAGAGACTCGGAAACGGTTTTAGCGTGTTTGTTTTTGTATGTGTGTGTGTGTGTGTGTGTGTGTGTGTGTCTGTGTCTGTGTCTGTGTGTTGGAGGGGTGTTAGGTCATGGAGAATTGTTTTTGGGATGGGGTTTTTTGGAGATATAATATACTTCCATTTTTTGGTAATTGTACTATTGGTATTTTACTTGTTATATCGAAAAATGAAAATGTACATCTCATTTGTCACCTTCATTTAAGATATTATTCTGTTATGTTGTACTGTAATACCGAAGTGAATTGATGTTTCTGGTATTATTTGAATGAAAGTGACTAAAATCATAAAAAAAGTGTTTGTTCACTGGTTTGTATGTACCGATTGAAATGTCAAAATGAACTCAATCTTAATGGCAATTCTGGACCATATTAAAAAAAAAGAAAAAAAAAGCTAGTCTGAAATGAATGAGTACACTTTTCTAAGCACAACAACGAGATTAGATCAACATCGGATAAAAATTGGAGAAGTTATGAAATTGTTAAGTTCCGCTAATTTTTGCCAAACAGTTGACATGGGTATCGATGCAATTGTTCGAGTAGGCCCTATATAGTGTTTTGTGAAAATCAGCGAAACTCCAAAGGTTCATAACTTCCCTTTATAGTCTTTATCCGATTTTGATCAAACATTCACTGTTGTGCTTATTTTGAAAAGTACTTTTTTTTCAGAAACATGTGGATTGAGTGAATGCAGCAATTTTAGAACATATTGGTGAGAGTCTTCCGTCGAGATGTTTTCATTGCAACTGATTGACAAATTGCCCTACTTGCCTTAGGTTCGAATCCTGCTCGAGTATGTACGCCCATGAATTTTTATCATGGCTACTACTAAAACACTGATCAATTCAGTGCTTATTTACGTCGAAGTAGGGCAATTTGTCAATCAGTTGCAGTGAAAACATCTCGACGGAAGAATTTCATGAATTTGAATAATAAAAGCAGTACCCGCTGCATGCTATAAGGATTAGAACCAACACATGATGTCGGGCGAAAGCTCGGTGGTCTAGTGGAGATGACGCCTGTCCGGTGATCAGGAGGTCGTAGGTTCGAATCCTGCTCGAGTATGTATGCCAATGATTTTTTTTTTTTTATCATGGCTACTACTAAAACACTGATCAATTCAGTGCTTATTTACGTCGAAGTAGGGCAATTTATCAATCAGTTGCAATGAAAACATCTCGACGGAAGAATTTCATGAATTTGAATAATAAAAGCAGTACCCGCTGCATGATATAAGGATTAGAACCAACACTTGCTGTCGGGCGAAAGCTCGGTGGTCTAGTGGAGATGACGCCTGTCCGGTGATCAGGAGGTCGTAGGTGCGAATCCTGCTCGAGTATGTACGCCCATGATTTTTTTATCATGGCTACTACTAAAACACTGATCAATTCAGTGCTTATTTACGTCGAAGTAGGGCAATTTGTCAATCAGTTGCACATTGGTGAGAGTTTGAGGAAAATTGGACAATTCGTTCAAAAGTTATGAATTAATACCGAAGTTTCCGTTCAGTCACTGCTGGATGAGAAGACTACTATACATCTTGTGATAGCACAATGATATTATGTGTAGAACGACATAAAGAAAACAAAGGAAAGTCCACATATTTTCAGTTTTCTCGCATAATAAAAGAATGCTTGACTTGCCTCTTTTAAGAAGGCAGGGGGAATAATATAACCTTTAACATATGCCAGTGACAACTCGGGTAAAAATGCACTTAAAAAAGATAAATTTGGTGAAATTCTCTTTTTATTTTCCTTATGTCGTTCTACGCAATAATGTGGCATTATACACTGTAGTAGTCTTCTCATCCAGCAGTGACTGCGCAGATACCAGGGATACTATAAAAATATGTAACTTTTGAACGCATTGTCCGATTTCCCCCAACCTTTCACTGATGAGTTTTACTAATATTGCTGCATTCACTCAATCCACATGTACATGAAAGCGGACTGGATATTACTCTTTAACTTCGCTTGAGAACACAAACTTCGTCAAGACGGGAGGGACCCCTTCTTGGCGCCCGTCAAAAATCGAAATAGTATGGTCTGGGCTACAAATTTCATGCTATTGGAAGAATTTGAACAAGTGGTCGGTACAACGTTGGCCAAAAACTTGGATAACACCATTACAAAGTCAAAAATTGGGTGTTTAAATTTGTGATGATGTCATATTACAGTAACGTTGGGATAATGCAATAACAACGTGGGAAAGTGGTTTTCATAACGTTGATATAACTTCAAACTTCGACTCCTATGGGCCAATGTAGGCCGGGCAGTCAAAATAACGTTGGGCCAACCTCATATGTTTCTGATGTTGTACAACGTAATTGCACAACATTGGTCCAACATTGAACGTCATAGCAAGGTGGATAAGTACAGCTTTCACTGTTGGGCCAATGTTGGCCCAACGGCCAAAATGATATTGGATCAACGTCATGTCTTTTGAATTGGGCCAAGGGAACATTAAAGGTAAAGTTTGATCTAAGGCTGGAATAGCACCATAACACCTTTGAAAATTGTTAGGTATATCGCTGGGATAATGTCATAGTATGGTGGAAAAGTGGTTGATACAATGTTGGTCTAACGTTCGGGTACCACATAACATAAGTGGAAAATGGTCGGGACAACATTGGTCTGATATGGGGATAACGTCATTCTTGGTCGAACATTGATAAAACGTCACAACAAAGTAGAAAGCGTAGTTAATTAACTCGTTGACTAGAATAACGTCATTACAAAGGCCAACAGTGGATGGTTTACATTTTGTAATAATGTCATATTACAGTGACATTGGAAAGTGGTTGGTATCAATTTGGGATAACGTCATGACAAGATAGAGAAGTGGATAACATAAAACGACGTTCGGCCAACATTATGTTTCTGACGTGCCAACATACATGCACGACGTTGAACCAATGTTGGGTCAACGCAGCATTCAAAGTGAAAAGAAAAAGATGGTTGATATAGCGTTGGTCTGACATTGGACCAACGTCGGTCCAAGGTCAGACTTCCACTGCCGGACCAAGGTTGGCCCGGAGGCTAAAATGACGTTCGACCAACGTCATATTTCTGACGTTGTGCCAACGTAAATACATGACATTGGGCCAACGCAGTATTCAAAGAGGGAAAATGTTGATAAAACATTAAGCTTACTATGTACCAACGTCAGGCTTTAACTATTGGGCCAATGTTAGCCCAACGGCCAAAATGACGTTGGGCCAACGTAATTTTTCTGACGTTGAGCAAACATACTTACATGCCTGACAAATGTAGGCTACTTACATGTTTGACAAATATTGGGCCAACTCGGCACTCAGAGTGGAAAATAGTTGATATGATGTTGGTCTGACATTGTACCAACGTCGGTCTAACGTAAGGCTCTCACTGTTGGGCAAATGTTGGCCCAACGGTCAAAATGACGTTGGGCCAACCTCAGGTTTCTGATGTTGTGCCAACATAATACACACATGACGTTGGGCCAACATTGGGCCAGCCCGGCATTCAAAGAGAAAAAATGGTTGATATAACGTTTGTCTGTCTACGTTATGCCAATGTCGGTCCAGTGCCAAGCTTTCGCCGATGGGCTGATGTTTATGGTCCTACTGCCAAAATGATATTGGGTCAACGCCACGTTTATGACGTACCAACGTGCAAGCATGATGTGCGACTAATCAAGAATCAATCATTCCATAGTTACCCCACTCGACCGTTTAATGAGTTTCACTTACCACTTCTTCGAACAATTTGAGCTTAGAACTCATTATTTCATTTCTACTGGCCCAAAAATCACTGGAATGCTTTGTATCATGACATTAAATCTGCTCCTCCTATATACTAATTTAAAAGCAGATTGAAGGTTTTTCTTTTACAATCTTATAGATATAATGACGATCCACGGAATCGCATTAGTTTAGAGGCTTATTTTGTTACCCGCTTGTAAAATCTACATTGTCGTCTTTATTATCGCTATAATCACCTGATTGCAGATAAGGTTATTAGAGTTTCTTTAACTTATTTTGTTTCTGAGATTTATACCCCAATCCACTTTGGATATAAAGGAAGAATGGACGTTCATTTTTCTTTTTTTTTTTCGAGGATCGTTGCCTCTGTTGTATATTCCTGTCTATCTTGTTATCTCGTTGTTACCCTATAGTCTTGTTCCTGTTGTGTTGTCAAGTCAGCCTTTTTCTCTTTAAGTATAGTCTTGCTGCCCATCCAGTGTTGTTTTATGTGTGTTCATTTGTTTGTTTGTTTGATGTTGTGTATCTGTTTGTCCGTCTGTCTCTTGGTGCGCTGCCGAACTTGTCCTGCTGCTGTTGCTGTTTCAATCACTTTTTGTAATCGACCTTCTTTGCTTTTTTTCAAAGAAGGGCTCACTCTCTGTCATCATTGTCTTTTCAGTGGGTCCCTCCCGTTTTTCACAAGGTGCATATTGAAATTTCACTTTGATTACCTCAGCTTAAAGGCAGAATTTACTATATGCAGTTGAAACAAAAAAAAAAAAAAACCAGCATAAGTGCTTTAAAATAGTTCCAAAATGTGACTCATAGGGATAGAAACAACCACTGTAAAAATTTGAATCGGCGAAATCGATGTTAAGTATTGTTAAATATACAAAATGTCACAAATAGTTATAATGAAAATGTTTCCAGACTAAACCGTCTACAGTTACGGTTTATTGAGAAAAATACAGATATCTCCTTTTATTTTAGGCTTTATCGCGGAAATTTCATATGATAGGATGTATTGTGGTACAACAGACCCACACATAATGCATTACATGTCATATCTTGAACTTTTTAAAAATCACTGTTCCCAAAGGTGAACACAACCTTTAAATGTAAATCGTTACTGTAAGGTTTCAATTCTCGCTATCGCCAATGACGTAAAAAGTACCCGGATGTTGATTTAAGCGTCATTTACGGTGCATTATGGGATAGTCCGGTAGCAATTAAGTCACTTCCGTTCGTACTCGTGTGATACGTGACTAATGCTATTTACACACACAACCGACCGCATTCTACGTGTACTTCCTGTTTTCTCGACTTGAATTACAGCTTTAATATGATTTGAAATTTCTCCATTCTTAAGAAATTGCTGTTAATACGACTATTGGTTGTTGCTGCGAAGCTGCCATGTGTTGTTCGAACGACAATAAATGAAAAAAAAAAAATCTGCAGAAATAGGACCCTTACTAGCATGCGAGACGTGACGTGGCCGCGTAGGTGAAGTTTGCGGGTGACTCCACAGCGCAGTAGGTGCACGCGCAACTTACTACGTAGTAGTGGTACAAAATGTAGTAGCACTAGGTAGTAGTAGGCCTAGTGCCTACGTACATTGTACGTACTTACTTGGAAGAAGTTGCTTCGGAGACAGGATAAGTTCGAGATCACTGTTCGTTCCCGATTGTGTTCGCGACATTTCGACAGAGAACAAATAAATAAATATAAATAAATAAATAAATAAATAAATAAATAAATAAATAAATAAATAAATATAAATAAATAAATAAATAAATAAATAAATAAATAAATAAATAAATAAACAAATAAACAAATATCGTCATGGGCATTCCATGACGATATCCATGTGGGTGAATATTTTCCAGCATATTTTCAGCGTATGCAGAGATGACTGATATGATTGTGATGTGCACATCGATCGCATGATCAAGCAGTACGCTGTACCGGTATGTGTTAGTTTATGCGCTGCGTGCAGTGCTAGTGGTGCATGCTAATGCAAGGCCGGCCGCCGCCGGCGGGGACTACAGTGTACGAGTATGACAGGCCTGGCCACTCGCTGGCTCGGGCGGTACGCGGGCGGTACAGCGGCCTACTGTACTAGTACCATAGAGATGTAGTGTGGTCGGCGCGGCGCTATAGGTAAGGTACACGTACGCGCACGCTAGCGTTGTGCAAATTATGCCCCGCGCCGGAAGTGCCCTTGCTACCAAGTGCACTAAATCTTGACGAAAAAGCCACATCAGGGTACTTTTTACGTCATTGGCGATAGCGAGAATTATTGTTTGCGTGTGGGGATTTTCCAGCACACCGGACAAGTTTTGAGGGTGGGCAATGATTTGGGCGAGTTTACATAGTACATTGCTTTTGTCACTGAAGAAAGTTGGGAAGTTTGTTTCGTTACTGAAAAAACGGAAATAGCATTGAACTTGAACTTGAACTTGAATTTCGGGAAAGGGAAATGTGAACAATTTTCTCGCATTGAGTATTTTAACGCTGTTGAAGACAGAGCTCGTTTGGGGTTGCATCTATTTGCCATATGTGGATATGCAGCTGATTTCCTCATTAGTATAATAGGATGTTCTGGCGTTGACATAACTTTGAACCATTGTAAAAGTGTAATTACAGGAAACTGAATAAAAGTGAATAGAGGGCTTTTTACACTTGTGTTTCTTAACCCCGGACTTTCTCTGACCCAGGACTATCGTTAGTCCCGTACCAATTTTTTTCAGCTTTTTACACTCGCCAATTAGTCCCGTACTATCTCTTGTCCGGGGCTAAGGAGAAAACTGACCTTTTTACACTCGTATTTCTTAGCCCCGGACTTTCCAAACCACATGAATATTCATAATTACGCTGTGTACTGCACACGTACACGCACGCACCGGCAGCACTTGATTACCTCGTTTCTGATTGGTCATTGAGGGTCGGACTTCGTCTCCGTCGCTTAGCCCAGGATTATTTTTTCGTTCTGTTTACACTCACTTGCTTGGCACCGCAATTGCGGTGCTAACCCCTGCTATTTTGCAGGGCCAGATAGTACCGTACTATCGGTGGGGCTAGCCCACTTTGGCAAAAACGAGTGTAAACAGAAAGTGGGCTAAGGATAGTCCCGTACCAACGGTGGGGGCTAAGGCCCCCCCCCCCCTTAGCCCCCCCCCCCCCCCCCCCTTAGCCCCACCGTTGGTCCGGGGCTAAGCAAAATTTTACAAGTGTAAAAAGCCCTTAGGCCACCGATTAAAGTACGAATTGTACGTGTTTCTGCATGCGTCACTGTAGAAAAATATATTTCTCTAGTGTCACCAGTGAATGCAGTACAGAGTTATTAAAGATGAAAAATAGCAACAAAAACAGAATTAGAAATAACATCTAATACTATGTAAGGTTACACAAGTTTTCAGTGTGTATAACGTCTATTTCGAGTATCACAGCTGATACATTGTGAGCAAGCGCGCCGGAACACTTCTGGTTTTTGTTTTTTTTTTTTTTTTTTTTTTTTGGGGGGGGGGGGGCAAAATCTCAACGGGGGCACACTATGTGACGATGTGAGATCCTCGGCGCGGGAGCGAAGTGAGTGAGCGGGGGGGAGGGGGGGAGGGGGTGTGGAAAGGGGATCCCCCCCCCCCCCCACTGTAGGGAGCTTTTGTAAAACAGGGTACAAAAGTCGCGTTTATAGACCATTTAAAAGCAAATTTCTAAGGAATTAAACATAGTGAAAAATAATCAGTGCGAAGGAATATGATTATTACATACGGGAGTACATAGTGATGGTGTGAGATCCTCGGCGAGGGAGCGAAGCGACCAAGCGGGGGAGGGTGTGGGAGGGGGGATACCCCCTCCCACGGTAGGGACTTTTTGTAAAAACAGAGTATAAAAGTCGCGTTTATAGAGAATTTAAAGCAAATTTCTAGGGAATTAACATATTGAAAAAATCAGTTGGAAGGAAGTATGATCATAACATACGGGAGTACATTAATAATGTGATGGTGTGAGATCCTCGGCGAGGGAGCGAAGCGACCGAGCGGGGGGAGGGTGTGGGAGGGGGGACACCCCACGGTAGGGACTTTTTGTAAAAACAGAGAATAAAAGTCGCGTTTATAGAACATTTAAAAGCAAATTTCTAGGGAATTAACATATTGAAAAAAATCAGTTGGAAGGACTATGATCTTAACATACATGGGTATATTATGTGATGGTGTGAGATCCTCGTCGAGGGAGCGAAGCGACCGAGCAAGGGAGGGTGTGGGAAGGGGATACCCCCTCCCACGGTAGGGACTTTTTGTAAAAACAGAGTATAAAAGTCGCTTTTATAGAGCATTTTAAATTAAATTTCTGAGGAATTAAACATAGTAAAAGAAATCACTGCGAAGTGCTATGATAATAACTTACATGAAACCTTTCATTATATCATTTCGGTATTGTTTACATTCACGACAAATCTCATTATCCCACCTTCTACTCATGTATTTATGACATACAGTTACGCCATTTTCTATACTCTGCAACATACCCCTTGAATCTCTGCAGTTGTTGTTCACTGCTGCAACATGTGACCTTTCTGCTTTCTGCTTCTGTTTTTCTGTATTTTTATTTAGTGACATATATTTAATTGGATTTTTTGTTTTGTTTGTTTTAATCGGTTTCCCCAGATATAGTTGGTCTTAAAAAACATCCGTACTTTAAACTTCCCCTAATCTGATTACTCACGGGACCTGCGGCTGTACAAGCTAATGCTTTTACGCAGGCCCCATCATATTTTTTCGCATTATGACCACAGTGTAATTCGCATGCATACAGACCTCGTGTTTATACCAAATCAAACTTCTGTACATTCTGATGAAGTCTCATCTGAATTATGTTTTGTATAATTTTCGTATTTATATACTTTATTGTGATATATGTGAGAAATATGAAAATAAATTGAAATGAAATGAAATGAAAATTTTACTATAAGTACGGGCAGAACGAGCGAGCCACTTTCACTTTGCAATTTATCTGAAATGCACTCATTAAAAGCTTAAACGTGATCGTATCGTTCGAACAATAAAAAATATTCTTAAACTGCTAGAAAGCAAAAAAGAAAATAAAAAATGTAAGGTTTACTAAAGGTATGTTTCAGCGGGCACACTCGAGGACACGAGGCTACCATCTAAACACTAAATTTACTCTTAAGTTACTATTAGTGTATAGATACAATAATGTATGTTGTTAGTGTATTATAATTTTGTACTGTAATTTTTACAGGGGGCACTTGGGGGGGGGGGGGGGGCAAAAACTCGTTTTGCCCCCCCAACATTTTGTTTTTTTTTTTTGGGGGGGGGGGGGGGCAAGTGCCACCCCTGCCCCCCCCCCCCCCCCCCCCCCGCTTCCGGCGCCCTTGATTGTGAAGGTTTTTTTTCACTTTACATTCAAACGCCATGCAACATAATTCAGAGTTCGTTCGATCTTCAGTATTAATTTCTAAAGAGATCAAGACTGTTCCTTTAAACTATTAAAAAAAAAAAACTGGTTTAGATGTTTGGGGCCTAATTTTTTTTTCTACATCATTGCAATAGACACGAAGTCCTATAAAACAGTTAAACGATGCTTAGAATGGAATGTGACGTTGGAATAACTAATTCACTCAATATTGTCAATTGTACCCTTCCAATGAAGGGAATGCTAATGAAAAAAAAAGAAGTCATGAATACATGAATGATGAATGATGAATAAATTAAGAATAAAATCACTGAATACATAGCACTACCATGCTTTTATAGTCAAGTGATTGTCTCCATTTCTTGAATGCGGATCTTATTTGTCTTTCAGCATTTGCACCAGTCTCCTTAAGTCAAGTGAAGAAACTCATTGTCTCTCTCAAGCCTAAATCATGTAGCCTGGATCCGGTACCATCATGGCTCGTAAAGGCTTGCATTGACGACCTTCTTCCTATCATTACATCAACAATTAACCTCTCCCTTACGTCTAGTGAAGTTCCCGAAGCGTTTAAGACCTGTCTTATCACGCCCCTTTTGAAGAAGTCATCTCTCGACAGGAACGATTTGAAGAACTACAGACCCATTGCCAACCTTCCTTTCCTTGGCAAGGTATTAGAGAGGTTCGTTTCTATACAGCTCAGGTCTCATCTGGAGTCCAATGACTTATTCCCAGTAAACCAGTCAGCATATCGGCACCATCACTCAACTGAGACAGCCTTGTTAAAGGTTGCCAATGACCTTCTACTAGCAGCTGACAATGGACTGGAAGCCTGTCTAGTCCTTTTAGACTTTTCATCTGCTTTTGATTGCCTGGACCACACAACTCTTTTCAATCGGCTCGAATCCTGCTACGGCATAAAGGGATCTGCGCTTGAGTGGATAAAGTCCTATCTCACTGGTCGTCTTCAGAGAGTTACAGTGAGAGGGTCATTGTCACAATCCTTCCCTCTCCGTTGGGGCGTTCCACAGGGGTCAGTTGTGGGCCCTCTGATCTTCACACTCTACACTGGCCCTCTTTGTCATGTAATCAGTTCACATCATGGTATACAGCATGCCATGTACGCGGATGATACCCAACTTTACCTCGTTATGAGAGCTGATGTCATCGACAGAAGTGATGCCATTAGAAGACTCACAAATTGCTTACACGATGTCAAGACCTGGTCCTCGACCAACAACCTGAAGCTTAATGAAGCGAAGACTGAATTGTTGCATGTATCTTCTAGATTCAGACAGCGGTTTGACGATGTTCCTCCCCTGGACCTATCTACGGGTTGTGTGCAGAAGTCTGAGTGTGTCCGAGATCTTGGTGTAACCTTTGACAAGCACCTCTCCTTTGCCCAGCACATCCGTAACAAGTGCAGGACAGCTTCGTGGGGGATAGCTAGGATTAACAGGATCCGCAAGTATCTCGACGCTTCTGCCACAGAAAAGCTTATCCATGCATTCGTGTCATCTCACCTTGATTATTGTAACAGTCTCCTAGCCGGTTTACCCCAATCCCATATTACACCCCTTCAACGCATCCAGAACACCGCCGCCAGAGTAGTCACACGTTCCAAGAAGTTTGAACACATTACCCCAATCATTCAGTCACTTCATTGGTTGCCAATAAAGGAACGTGTTGTCTTCAAAGTTCTTCTCTTTGTTTACAAAGCTATCCATAACCAAGCCCCTTCATACCTACAGAACCTAATCTCTCTCCGATCCTCATCAACTTCTTCTGCATCTAGACGTCTGCGCTCCCATGCTACTACCCATCTTCAACTGTTACCCGGACCTCGCACTAAGACACGCTACGGAGATCGCTCATTCGCAGTTATTGCACCCAAGCTTTGGAACAATTTACCCATTCATATAAGACAAGCCCCATCAGTAGAATCATTTAAGGCACTACTTAAAACTTATCTTTCCCCATATTGATTCCTTTCCTAAGTTAATGTGTTGAGTGTAATTCAATTATTGTATGTGTTTAATTACTGGTACACATTTGATTTATGTCATGTTATTCTTACTTATATTTTGACCTGTCTGTTTTCCCTCATTTTCATCTTTCCTTTCGTCTCTTCCCTGTGCGCTTAGAAACATTGTATTAAGCGCATTACAAATGTAATGTATTATTATTATTATTATTATTATTTTATAAGACACGCTGTTGTGACATTCTGAATGTACATCGACTTCCTCGTCTCATACGACCCTTTTGCCCTGTGTTTATTTGCTGGAGTTTGCACGGATTTTCTGTGTCTGTGACCGGGCCTGTATGTTTGTCTGAATGTGTGTGTCTGTCATTGTCAAATTGCTTTACTTGTACCTCTTCCTCTTATCCCTTCTGAATGCCTATCTCGTTCATGTAGTACGCATGTATGCAAAAACTTATTTTTTTTTTTTTTTTTTTTACTTAGGGAACTTGCTAAATCCCATTGTACAAGCTCTGCTTTTTGTGCAAGTTCGTTCCTATCCTCCATATGTCTTACTAGCGAGGGCTCTTTAAACTAACAGTGAATTCATGGTGATCGACTATAAATTTATATGTGTTTTTAGGTGTAGCTGTACATGTACCATGTATGTACTATTATATTGTTACTGTTTGCATTTCCATTCATCGACATTTCACCTACTTTGCAAGTATTTTGTATCATTTGAGTATGGAAACAAATAAATGAAATGGAATGAAATAAATGAAAATGTGCATACTATAAGGGCCTATATAGTATATCAGCAGTTTTTCCAAGCGGACTTGTGTAATCACTCTGCAACGTTTTCACACGTGAGTAGGCCTATCATTATTGCGTAAATATTTTATCCCACTCAATCTAGTATAAGTGCAATGTCTGTGTACAAGTTGTTTGTAATATCGGATGAACATGGTTGTCTCTGCTAATTCTTTAATTAATGTTGAAAAATCCTTGTCTGTGATTTTCCTTTGTAATTTCAATCAGTTACTGTTGATATATGAAGCATTTGTCCTTTTTTTAAATCTATTTATTCATGTGATTTCATAATCGTTTTCAAATTTACAATTAAGTTAGGATAACAAATTAAGGGTGAAAAGATGTAAATTGCCTTTAAGAGTATCTAATAGGATTTCTTTAAAATCATAGCGAAATTTGTCTTTCTACACCAAAAAGGAGAACAAACATGGGATAGGGGCCTATCACATTAGTCCCGCATTTCCCCCCTCCATTATCTATATAGCTATTTAACTATAGGCCTCCTATACTGTGTAATGAATGGTTCAGCATACTTGGGTAGTGTGGCAGGCATCCCGTACCACTTCCATCGTCCAGTGATATCAGTCTGTATCAGTGATGTCTATCTGTGTGTCTTTAGACTCTGCCGAACAATATCCCGTTTTCTCATTGAGGAAAAAAAAATCCACTCAAAAATTTGTTAAAGTTCTAAGAGAGAGAGAAAAAAAAATCTGCAGAACAGTGCAAAAAAAAAAGGACAAAATTCGGACTAGAGAAGAAGGAAGTTATGACATTCTAAAATTTCAGATTTTTCGGAAAACACTTCTTGACCTGTCGTTCAGAATATTCAAATCGATGTTAATCGATGATATTCAGTTGATGATGTCATACTCTCACAATTTCTTATACATTTCACATACATAAATGGCAAAAATCTCATATTTCAGCTTATAAATACAAAACTTGGCTTGAAACCACCCAAAATTAAAAAGAACAAATGTTACCTTTGATTTATTTTGGTGCGGGGTGCTTTAACCTGTATTAGCTTCTTCTTTTTTTTTCATAAAAAAATTATGTCATGTATATCACACATGAAAAACTTAGGTCATCAGCTCGCTCATTTGAATATTCCCTCGCAATGTCTTTTGTTAGTGCATTAATATCACAGAAACATGCACTTAAGCTGAGTCGAGGGGAAGGTGCATTCCAATGTCTTTTGTTGAACATTTCAGTACTTTATAGCAATGCTTGACAGATGAGGTTATCTGAGGAATATTGGTTTGGAGGGATTTGGGGGGGGGGGGCGTTCCCGAGTAAACTGAAGAAAAATTTTAGAAAAAAAATCGTTAAAAATATATGGAATGTTTCTAGATATTTGTTGTTTAAGTGATGTTGAGGGTATCATAAATCAACACAAATCAACATGCATTTGGATTTCAGGGGCCCTTTAATTATACTGGTGATATGAGTGGACATCTGCGGGCAATCTCCGCGACTCACCCGGAACGAGTTTGAGCATGCTCAAAGGTCCGTCACTTGTTGTTATTATTTCCGTCTTCAGATACAAAAAATACACACAAGTTGCATATATTAGGTGTTACCATGGACCTACTACACATGGACGTTCATCGCTAAATTCATGCACCTGTTTATGTCAAAAGTGGCACAAAAGCATTTCAAACATACTTTCCTGCATCGATCTTGTCATCACCGCCGACGGCCAGCCTGGATAAAAACAAGATGGAGCTTTGAGAAATCTAAAAAATACATGCGCAGAACTTAATAACTCTCTGAAATCGAGAAAAATGCATGTGCAGTTGTGGTGTACATTAGGGAATTATCGCTCGAGTAATTTCATTTGCGAAATGCGCGTACTTTACAAGAGAAAGCAATTATTTTGGCAAGTTGGTTGTGATTTGTTATCTAATCTTTCCCATTTTTCGCACATTGTTCCAGAGTAAACATGGACAGTATAACCGTAGATGACATTATGTCCTATCATTAAGCCATGTTACATGCTTGTCCACAAGTGTCCACTTCAGTAATTTTCAATTTAATTTTCAATTTTGTGATAAGAAAACTGTCATGTTTTCGAGTTAGCTGCTCCCTTTCATCGGTGTTCATTCAAAGGCAGTTGAGTCTGAAAAGGCACCTCAGCAAAATAAGGCCGCAGTGAGGGAAACGGTTCTTTTGTCAGTGTCGATGCATGATGTCACAATCGTCATTATCCAAGCACCTGAATGTACTCATTAAGATGCACACATGCAGGTGGCGGCGGTGATGATGGGATCAAAGAAAGGCATTTATTACTAGTCCATGACCTATTGTGTGTAGTAGGTCCAGGGTGTTACAAAAAACATTTCCCACTTTCGATCCTTAATAATTCGAAAACTATACATCAGATAACACTGTCATTGATATGAGTTATAGCTGAATAGTGTACAATTAAATAGTTGGAGGTGATTTTAATATGAGAACATGAATCAGTTTCGTTAAATCCATGATCAATTCTAGAGTTAAGACCCAGATTTTGGTCAAATTTGTACCCTCTATAAGTTGAGTCTGTAAAGGCACCTCAGCAAAATAAGGCCGCAGTGAGGGAAACGGTTCTTTTGTCAGTGTCGATGCATGATGTCACAATCGTCATTATCCAAGCACCTGAATGTACTCATTAAAGGTCCAGTTTACCTTTGGGAGCAGTGATTTCAAAAATGTTCCAGATATCACATTTGATGCATATGTGTAGGTCTGTTGTATCATAAAACATCCTACCATATGAAATATTTGCAATAAAACCTAAAATATAAGGAGATATCAGGGTTTTTCTCAATAAACCGTAACTGTATACGGTTTAGTCTGGAAACATTTTTATTATAACTATTGTTCACATTTTGTGTATTTAACAACACTTAACATCGATTATACGGATTCAAATTTTGACAGTGGTTGTTTTTATCCCTAACTCACATTTTAGAACAATTTTAAAGCACTAATGCTTTCATCTGCAAATGGTAAATTATGCCTTTAAGATGCACACATGCAGGTGGCGGCGGTGATGATGGGATCAAAGAAAGGCATTCGTTACTAGTCCATGACCTATTGTGTGTAGTAGGTCCATGGTGTTACAAAAAACATTTCCCACTTTTGATCCTTAATAATTCGAAAACTATACATCAGATAACACTGTCATTGATATGAGTTATAGCTGAATAGTGTACAATTAAATAGTTGGAGGTGATTTTAATATGAGAACATGAATCAGTTTCGTTAAATCCATGATCAATTCTAGAGTTAAGACCCAGATTTTGGTCAAATTTGTACCCTCTATAAGTTGAGTCTGTAAAGGCACCTCAGCAAAATAAGGCCGCAGTGAGGGAAACGGTTCTTTTGTCAGTGTCGATGCATGATGTCACAATCGTCATTATCCAAGCACCTGAATGTACTCATTAAAGGTCCAGTTTACCTTTGGGAGCAGTGATTTCAAAAATGTTCCAGATATCACATTTGATGCATATGTGTAGGTCTGTTGTATCATAAAACATCCTACCATATGAAATATTTGCAATAAAACCTAAAATATAAGGAGATATCAGGGTTTTTCTCAATAAACCGTAACTGTATACGGTTTAGTCTGGAAACATTTTTATTATAACTATTGTTCACATTTTGTGTATTTAACAACACTTAACATCGATTATACGGATTCAAATTTTGACAGTGGTTGTTTTTATCCCTAACTCACATTTTAGAACAATTTTAAAGCACTAATGCTTTCATCTGCAAATGGTAAATTATGCCTTTAAGATGCACACATGCAGGTGGCGGCGGTGATGATGGGATCAAAGAAAGGCATTCGTTACTAGTCCATGACCTATTGTGTGTAGTAGGTCCATGGTGTTACAAAAAACATTTCCCACTTTTGATCCTTAATAATTCGAAAACTATACATCAGATAACACTGTCATTGATATGAGTTATAGCTGAATAGTGTACAATTAAATAGTTGGAGGCAATTTTAATATGAGAACATGAATCAGTTTCGTTAAATCCAGGATCAATTCTAGAGTTAAGACCCAGATTTTGGTCAAATTTGTACCCTCTGTACATAATTGAACTTTACACAGGAACCAATGATGTATATGTGACTTAATGTGAGTGTGTGCTTACTATGACCCTGAACAATCACATGAATACCATGAATACCACCTTTTCAGAGCTCTGCTGACTAGGCTTCTTGACTCTTGCTCCAAGGCACATGAATACTTTATTAATAATTCATGATGGATTGCCCTGGGCACTGCTATGATATAGTCTGAATTCATGGTAAGGGGTAAAATGCATGCACATGAAAAAAAAAATAAGCATATGTTTTCATGTGCTTGCAAACACGACATTTCAGGATTGATAAAGACTAGCTGTGATAGTTGAATTTCTCATGAATATGTAATAGAGCATTCCAATACTGGCCATTGTTCAGGACCATTGTCAGGGTGATAACCACACACTCCCATACTCACCAATAAGCCAGTTCGGGGTTAGCTCATGGGCACATGGGTACAAATGATATTTCTTCTTTCTCAGTTGATTAGGCACTCCACTAGTTTCAAGCGACAGAAGGCATGAGCTTGCCCAACGTAACAATTTATGGAATTCATTAGTCATGTTCAAATAAATGAACTTGCATAGACCAGGTGACCAGAATGATCCTACCATTGGCATTTTGGAAAGCATCCATTTCATTATTTTGCACTGAATGTATTAACAATCTCTTTCTATTGATATTGTCAGACACCGCTTTTGCTGTCAGGTGGATGTGCTGGCAAGCACCACTTATAGGGATCACTTGAATAATCATTACATTACAGATGCTTATCTCAGTGAATTTAAAAACCACCCTGCTCTGCTGGTACATATGACCTTTTTCTGCTCATGCTCAAAGTGGAACCCCGAACTGGCTTATTGACCCTTATGCAAAATTAAAATTTTGTACAAAGGGTTGAAAACAGAGCAAAATCTGAAACCTAACTTAAAAATGAATATTGAATCTAGTGAAACTGATCAGATTTATGCTATCATTTTCAAATTACCTCCAACAAAATTGTACACTATTCAGCTATTGCTCATAATACAATGTCAGTGTAATCTGATATATATTTTTTTGACTATAAAGGGTCAAAGGTAGGAAATGTTTGAACACCTAGTACATTGCATATACGTTCTGTACATGTATGAAGAAACGGAGGATTGCCCGCTCAGTCATACAGATTCTGCAAAATACGACTGTTCTTCCACAGGGTCCCGAATTTACAATACAAGCCTGATAAACTGTATACACAAAATATGAAGAAAAAAAAAACACAATGAAAATCATTTACAGAACTGGTACAGTAAAAATCAACAATAATTAGAGATAGGTAAAGAAAATCAGAGCAAGGAAAAGAAAAAGAAGAGGAGGAGAACAAACCTAAAAAGGAAGAAGCATGATTCATTAATTATCCCCCCCCCCCCCGGAAAAAAAAAAACAAACAATCGGCTGTTACGTTCGGTACTTCGTTGAGTCTTTTTTTTTTTACTACAATGCTCTATATCTAGATACCCAGATAATAACATTTGAAAGGATCTTAAAGTTATGTATTACGAATTTCATTGGGCAATTGATTATACATTGATATTTCCCTGTTTAAAAAAAAGAAGTCCTTTTACAATAAAGTTAGAATTTGGCTTTGGGAGATTCAAATTCTGATTTGAACGAAGTGAATAATTCAGAAATCTTCTAGAAATGGTATCAGACACATAATTTGGGAAAAAGTTCTGCAATATGTTATAAATTATCATACTCATATTTTTTCTATAGCGGTATCCAAGAGATTCCCAGCCAAAATATCAGGAGAATGTTCAGTAGAAAACAAAATGGATTTACTCTCATAATCATGCGGCCCGCTCTAGGCACGCCTATATAGGTAGCTTTTGCAGGGCTGACAGAGAACCTTGTGGAGCGGAATACCAGATAACGTTTCTGTATTCAACAATCAAAATGTGGAAGAATCACGGATTTGTATATCAAATTCAAATTTGATTCATTTACAACATGTCTTAAACTTCCAAGAAAGCCATTATTTCAAGTTCGCCGATTTTCTTCTTATATCTTTTTATAGAAGAGATGATTACATTTCCTTTCGGGCTTGCATGAAGCAGGGAGGTGTTACAGAGATGGAGTGGCAACTCTTCGTAATTCATGCAAACACATGTTTGGGTTCAAGGCGTTACAATGGGATGTCTAGCATTCCATTACGCTTTGAAGTCATGCTCGGCACCGCTCTAGTTGCAAGACGAAGTTCGGAGACGAAGAACGCATTTCACCTTTCGTTGGATTACAAGCTTTATTTCACCGCAAAATTTTATATGAAATACTCGAATCAATTTAGAATAGTTTAGGAAAGAATTCAATATTATTAACATGTATTTCTAGTTTCTTCGTAATTCGCAAATCGAAAGGAAATCAAAATTAGGCCCTCTTAATAACCTAATTTTTTCTAAAATGCGCACATTTCCGCATGTTAAATTTCTATCTTTTAATAAAGGGATATTTTGATCTTTCAAATAAAGTACTCCTTTAAAGCGTGTTCCAGCGTGTTTTTAAACTATTTGCTATTAAAATTGTGAGTTTTACATTGCATTTTGATTCGCTGCTCCAATTCAAGGTACACAAATTCATTGTTGCCATCACATTGAAAGAGAGAGCGAATTGCAGTAGGAGCAAATATTTCCAGATGTGAGAGCGCTAGTCCCGATTATTGATGCTCTCTTTTTGTCAAAGCACATGGGTAACACCTGTAGTTGAACGCATAACTTCTTGGCGGTGCCGCGCATGACTTCAAAGGAGAGCTTTAGTTGCCTCTCCTTCTCTAGCACCTCCCTGCATGAAGGTTCATATGGTAGGTTACACAAAGAGCTACAAACTGGGGGTGGCACTGTTCTCAATTTTCTGCAGTTAATGAAAAGAAAAAAAAAACAACTTATTTTTGGGGAAAAGTTGACCCATCCGTGGGTAAAGTGGAACAACGGCAAGGGAGAAATGGGACGATGTTAGTAAAGTGTGACATCCTATAAAAATGTCGGAAATGTCAAAGTTGGAAGGTGTAATGAAACATTGGTAATGAAAACATTCAGACATGCTTTAAAATGATCTTTATTTCAACAAAACAAGTTTGAACAACATGTTTGAAAATCTGAACTGTTTTACATGTAATGCTTCTATGAGGGACAAATGGGACATGTTGTCCAAACTGTCCCTCACATGACATATACATAAATATGTACGATTGCTCAGTAACCATGCAGGCATTTGTCAAAAACAAGTTATATTAGTTGCATATCAATAAGGCTCACCACCAGCTTCACTTGTGCCCTTGAAATCATGAATACAAAGACAACAGGTTAATTAACCTGATTTCAAAAAAATATCATATTTGGGGGAAAATTTTCAATAGCAATTCATACATACTTAGAATTTGCCGAACTGCATGGCTTTCTACGTATGGGTAGAAATCACTGAAATCTCTATGGAAGAACAAGATCAGTCATGGAAATGAGCTGCATTTGGCGGTAGCCTTTTGTCAAGGCCCTCTCGCTGTATGGTGAAGAGAGCCCAGCTGAGTGGGGTTGCGCGAGCGCGCTCGGCTGGGTTCGCTTCGCTCGCCCATTACAGCGAGAGGGCCTTGACAAAAGGCTAGTTTGGCGGAGGTCTGCGCTCTCAGGCCCGAATTCACGAAGGTGGTACAAATGAAACCATGGTTTAAACCATGGACAAAAACCATGGAGCGCCAAGTGTCGCATGGAACATTTCGTTACGAAAACAGTCATTTCGTCGATGCAATGATTATTTTGTAACGAAATGACAAGATTTTGAAACTAAATGAACATTTCGTCCACTAAATGATAATTTCGTTAACGAAACGGTCATTTTGTCCACGAAATGACCAATTTCGTAACGAAATATTCCGTGCGGCACTTGGCACTCCATGGTTTTTGTCCATGGTTTAAACCATGGTTTCATTTGTACCACCTTCGTGAATTCGGGCCTCAGAGTGCTTCTCTTGTTTCTGCTAGGATACAGGCGCGGTGGAGCACCCTAATTATCTCGCAGAAATCCATCGGCAGCCGAGCCTCGTTTGCATAAAGTAAACAACATGTACTCGCGTAGTTGAGAAAAAGTAAACAACTTCTCAAGCTAATAACAATTTAAGGAAACCTATTTTCGGATTAAAATTGAGTTAGTTTGAATTTGAAAACATGTCCGAATATGCACATATAACATATTAAAGGATTTGACAATGATAAAATGTGAAATTTTAGCGAAAACCTGGCGAGCAAAATTACCAAAAATATGCCTCGAAAATCATCCTAAAATTCACGAAGTGTGATTGCGGAACCAAAGCGCCATTCGAACAAAGTACAGCGAAATTTATTTATCTGCTTGCATTTTAAATGTCATACCGTAATATTCCCGGCCATGGTTGCGTCAGAAAAAAACAGAAGGTGATGTCAAAAATGACACGAACGCAAAGTGTACAGGTCGATCCCATGTATATATAATCGCGTGACTGAAGCGTTGCATGTCACAGCACACACAACGCTTTGCTGCATGCAGCGTGCGCGGCAGCAGCTCAGCAGTCACCGCCGTGCGACTCTCAGCAAAATTGACTGCGTCACATGCAAACCAACAATGATCACGAAATCCTGAATCTCACGTACCACGCATGCCCAATATTACGGGAAAAGAAATGACGTCATTTTCAATTGTTTCGCTTACTACAATTTTCTATTCCAAACCCTGTAGAAACATGTTGATTTCTCAAAAAGTACAGGTGGAACCAAGCGAAAACTTTCACCATATATGGATTGAGGCCTGATAAACTTATGTTGCCAATTTCGGACACATTGGAGCCCGGCCATAGTCCAGTCGGAAAAAAACAGAGAGCATGTTTTGCGAGAGGTTCTAGTGCAGCAAATTTCATAATTTTTTTCATCAAAAGGAAGGTTTTTAAAAACTTAGATAGTGTGGGAAGTTTGAGTTTGCTAGCGGCACGCATAGCGGCACAAGGAGAAGGTAAAGATTTGACTTTTTCATGCACACAGTTTCGGGCAGCCGTGGATGCCCGTTGGAAATTCAAATAGAACGGGACGATAATGAGATGCAAATTGGGGTGCTCCACCGCGCCTGGATATAGTCTGGGCTCCGTCCCCTTTTCCTTGGTGCGACCAAGAGAGGGCGCAAATTTTCTGATTGCGATAATCGAGAGACTTCTCGGGTATCGCAGTTCTCGGCGTGTCGCAATCCTCGGGTGTCCCGCCCTCATACGGCTTGTCGCGTACACTGAATCACCCCTACGAGTAAAAAGAGTCCAGAAGCTAGACTAGCCTGGATAGGGCGAGGCGCGCCATGCAGCTGTGGGTTTATGACGTAACAAAGGCTTCTATTTTGGGAAATCGGGCGACTTTCAGCACAAAATGCTATAAGTATGTATGGGTGGAAATCACTGATATCTCTATGGAAGAACAAGATCAGTGGTGGAAATGAGCTGCATGCTTGGCGGAGGTCTGCACTCTCAGAGTGCTTCTCTAGTTTGTTCTGTGACATCCATTGATCAAAAACGTGCATTTCCTTGTTACCTCCACCAAGGGAGGAGGTTATGTTTTCGTTGCCGTTGGTTAGTTTGTTTGTTCTTCTTCTTCTTCTTCTGATTAAAGGACAAGTCCACCTTCATATACATAAGGATTGAGAGAAGGTAGCAATATTAGTAGAACACATCAGTGAAAGTTTGAGGAAAATTGGACACTCCGTTCAAAAGTTACGAATTTTTTAAGTATCTGCGCAGTCACTGCTGGAGGAGAAGACTACTACAGTGTATGATGTCACATGCGTACAACTATACAAGGAAAATAAAAAGAGAATTTCACAAAACTTTACTTTTTGAATAAAGTGCACATTTCTTCGACTTGCTACCGACGTATGTTAAGGGTAATATTATTCCCCCTGCCTTCTGAAAGAGAGAAGTCGAATGTTCTTTTGTTATGCGAGAAAAATGGAAATATGTTGAATTTTCTTTATTCTTTCTTTATATCGTTGTACTCATGTGACATCACAAGCTATAGTAGTCTTCTCATCCAGCCATGACTGAGCAGAAACTTCAAAAATTCATGACTTTTTAAAGGATTGTCTGATTTTACTCAAACTCTCACTGATGTGTTCTACTAATATTGCTGCATTCACTCAACCCACATGTCTATGAAGGTGAACTTGTCCTTTAAGTCTGCCTCCTTCAATAGGCTGTTTGTTAGTCCGTGTGCAAAATAACGCAAAAAGTAGTTAGCGGACTTGGATGAAACTTCAGGAAAGGTTTAGAATGATACAAGTAACAAATGATTAAATTTTGGTAGTGATCCGAGAATTTTGGGGGAATTCATGAAGGATTTTTGATATTTTGGCAGGTAGGGTCAATGAACTTTGGAGTTCAGGCTTCGCGTATTTGAGGTTTGCATGCGCGCACTAAAGTGCGTAAGCGTCTTTGGTGCGTGCTCTAGTTTCTCTATAAGGGCGAGGCGCGCCGTGCAGCTGAGGGTTTATGACGTAACAAAGGCTTCTATATTGGGAAATCGGGCGACTTTCAGCACACAATGCTATAATAATGTACTCGTGTATGGATGGAAATCACTGATACCTATCTCTATGGAAAAACAAGATCAGTGGTGGAAATGGAGCTGCATGCTTGGCGGAGGTCTGCGCTCTCAAAGTGCTTCTCTAGTTTAAAATGGACTCCAAGACTTTAACATCGTTTTTGGAATAGTATACAAATAATGACTGCTTATGAGGGCACAGTTAAAATTACGGGCCCGAGGTGATGTGAAAACTGTAACTATGCCCGAAGAGAAGCTGAGGGCATGGTTATAGTTTTCACATCACCGAGGGCCAACATAATTTTAACTGTGCTCCGAATATCAAGCAGTCATTATTTGTTTTATATACCGACATATATTCAGACATATAAATACCGAGAATATAGATTCTAGTCTCTTTTACAGCACTTGTAAGTTGTAATCAATGCTGATCGACAGTGCGGCGGTCGTACGTATCATTGGTGCGTGTGATCATCTATGTGTACAGACGGGGTTGCGAGTCGCGACTGTCTCCAAACCAGTCCGCTAGTCTCTTTTACAGCACGCTGATCGAATGCGCGGCGGTCGTATCATTGGTGCGTACATATGAGCGATCTGTGTGTACGGGGTCGCGACTGTCTCTAAAACCTATTTACTAACTGTGCCCGGGCGCCCCGGTCACAGTAACTCAAAAATAGGGCACAGCTATTTTCATGACTCCCCTTTTAACCAATCAGATGAGAGGATTCTAGAAGTGAGGTATATAATAAATAACTGTATAATCCGCATAAAGATGAACACCACATGACTGAAAAATGCGAGGCAGGTCATTAACAACACAAAACTGCCCGGTAGAGGGCCAAGAAGAGAGCCCTGGGGCACGCCATGGGTTAAACACATTTCATCAGAATGCGTTGTCGACCTTAGTCACTATCCTCCTGCCCGTCAGTTAATTCTTGAACCACTGAGGTGTACCTCCATTTATGTCAATACTCGGCAACTTGTGTAGCATTACTTTGCGGTCGGCAGAGTCAAACCCTCCGTAGGTCGGCGAATATTCGCCCCGGTGTATTGGCACCTTCATCCATGGCCAAAAGTTACTCATCAGTTACCTTAACAATAACAGCACTCACGGAAGAATGATTTTGCCCTCAATCCAGATTGAACCGGTCTTAAGACATTGTTCACAATGTGAACGATGTATCACATTAAGATGGTGTGATAATTGCAACAAAACTATACGCTCGGGCGAGATACGTGTCAGGTACTGTCATGTGCGGGCCATATCTGAGGGGATCTGCAAAAAAAAAAAAAAAAAAAAAAAAAAAAAATGCTCTCCGCAAATCACACGCAAGGCTTGCCCGGAAAGGTGCGACAGGGCCTCCAGGGTTTCTTTTCCAGCTAGTCAAGTCCATTTTTGCCCCCTCCCCCTCAACTTTTAGGGGCGTCTTGCGGGCACCCCCACCTCCATTACTTGAAGAATCGTCTGGCGTTGCCCATTCGTGTATCGTGAGATTGTACCGAATCTTTTCGTGTGGGTTTCATACGGTTTCCTTTCCAGCTACTTCAGCTCATTTTTGTAACCACTTTGAAGCCTCCTCCTGGCCTCATTTACCACATCGAAAAAATGCCAGACGACAGATTCGTTACACGGGACGATGCATTCTGTATACCCATTGTGATGCGCCTTGAACAAGGCTAGTACCAATAAAGAGGTCCGCAGCAAGTTATCGCTCTCAGATCAAGACATGGCTTCCCAATCGTGGTCTTTTGCAACATTGTGATGGTTTGGGTGCGATCTGCCTGGAATGGAGCGGAACATTTTGATTGTCATGATGTGGTGATTGGGCCGAGTCGTGACACCATGCACATTAAAAGTGGTTCCCTTTCAAGCAAGGGTTACCCCTCCCTCTCCCCCACCCCCCCCCCCCCCCCCACCCCGCCTCTGGCACCCGGACTAATACAATATTAATTGTCATTGTCATTGTCAGAAGAGAAAAAGCGACTGGGGCACACTGTCTGTTAAAGTTGACATCATGCAAGACCTGCAGCATCTGCGATCGGCATTTGATCGTAGCCCTAAATCCGGTGTAGGCCGGTTCCTTTGGTTAAAGACACGAGGCATGGATGATTGGCTTTTTATTTTTGACACCACCCCTAAACGGAATATAATTGAAAACGTCATTGATCTCTTCGTTGATGGACAGGAAGAGACGTAATACTAGCACAGTTTATGCATGTTCTACATAAAAGTCAATGGCGCGCGTATTATAGTAACTTATGATTATGACGTGCACGCGTCGTCGTTATCAGAAAGTCATATTGTACTCCCGCACTGTGCACACAAAACATTACATCACGCTCTACAGAACAAGTCTACGTAGTAAACAAGACAGGAAGCAAACACATCTACGGTAAATGTCACAACATTTGTGAGGAGGTGCGGTATTGTAGAATATCTGCAAGACGATCACTCCGTTAAGGTAAGAATAATGTTCTCATCATTGTCTAGTTTCAACCTCGTCACCAGGAAATATAAAGAATTAAGAGGAAAGGATAAAACACTTATGTGAGAACAGCGAACTGCTCATAAGCGCCTCACCGGGAACTATCACTATATGATTATACTATTTATTGTCATCCCCCAAGTAGATTATTAATTTTCTAGTGCAAAGGAGCTGTATGAATTCATATTTCGACGTGCCGCTTGGTTTGGCAAAAGGAATTGATAGAATGTCTGGATATTAAATATCCAGACATTCTATCAATTGACATTAACGGTTACTGTGACAAATTTTGTCACAGTAACCGTTATGGGATCGCGGTAAATTTACAGAACAATCCTTGTACTAAAATGTATTAATTTGCTTCGTGCTTTTTTCCTGTAAGTTCTTCTCACATTCTTGTTTTCAAAAGCAACCACAGAATACCACCCACCTTGTTATTATTATTATTATTATTATTATTATTATTATTATTATTATTATTATTATTATAATCATCATTATTATTATCATTATTATTGTTATTGTTACAGACAGACAAATCCTCTGACAATGCAAACCAACCCGGATTACCCTCTCTTGCCTTATGACCAGCCAGACTGGACCTTGAAATTGAACATGGTGCCCGAGTATAAAATTCAGGTGAGGAAACCATTCCATCTTATAGTAGGAAGGAGTAGGAAGGTTCCATAAAATAATGTCCGATATATATATATATATATATATATATATATATATATATATATGTATGTATATATATATACATATATATTTATAGAATTGATATAAATGTTATTGTTGATACTGGCGCATTAATCTCACGGATGTTATTTGTATTGTATGTTCTTAAAATTGTGATTTGTAATTTTCTATGTATACCTGCAATTATCTAAGGGGATAATTGACCTGGTTATGTATAAACATTTTCTTGAATAAAGAAATGATTCAATCATTTCTTTTTTTAACACTAAATGCTTAGAATAAGCTTCGTGGATCAGCTGAGATTTGTTCAATTTCAATTTAGGGTAAATTTCAATCTATTTTCATATTTCGACAAAAACATAGCATACACATCACTTCCGTTTGTTATATAATATTGTAAAGAAGGAAAAATGAAATGAACGGAGTACAATTAAAACAAACTTTGTACACTCTTAAAATAGTTGGGCAAAAAAAAAAAAAAAATGCCCAACTTTTAACCAACACTGGGCAACATACTGTCCACATAACTATTGGTTAAAATCTACCCAACTGATGTTGGGTAATGAGTTTGCTATGTGGTTGGTCAAATTAAATTGCCCATCAGCTTTTGACCAATCAGACTTTACCCAACTTTGCAATTTCCCAACCGTTGGTTATATTTTGAGTTGGGTAATCGTTTGCCCAACCAATTTTACCCAACTAGTTATTGCCCAACTTCCATTTGTCCAACTGTTTAGTAAGTTGAATTTTGGTTAATCAAAAATTTTGTGTTGAATTATTTGATGTATGGGTGTTTACCAGAACATGTGTATGTCAAGACATTGTTCATATCTAACCTATCATAATCCTACAGCTAGTCGTAAAGCCTATACCTACAAGTACATCTAGGCTTAGCCTACATCCTAGACATAGCGGTTATGGACAGCTCGTCATTCCGAAGGTTCGTTATTCCGAAGGCTCTTCAGTCCGAAGATTCGTTATTCCGAAGGTTCGTTTTTCCGAATTTCATTTTCGGATAAACAAATCTTCGGAATAACGAACCTTCGGAATAACGCCACAAATGTTCGGATTAACGAACCCTTTTTCATTTTCGGATTAACGAACCTCTAGGTATAGGGAATTTGTGTGTTTCGGATTAACGAACCTTCGGAATAACGAATCTCCGGAATATCGAACCTTCGGAATAACGCCACTATGTTCGGATTAACGAACCCTTTTTCATTTTCGGATTAACGAACCTCTAGGTATAGGGAATTTGTGTGTTTCGGAAAATAACGAACCTTCGGAATAACGAACCTTCGGAATATCGAACCTTCGGAATAACGAACAGCACCCGACATGGTTAATATCAGGGATATTTCATTCACATATATAAGGCCATTTAGTTGTAATGCTTTAAGACAGATACTCCCACAATGTTGATTTTTTAACCCCTTCGGTGTTGACGAAGGGAAACTTATGTCAAATACGTCCACAATGTAGCTCTTGCTTATATATATCAATTATAATATTAGATTGTAGTTGCTCCGCGTATTGGCAGTACTAGAAATAGCAATAATAATTGAATAATCCGAATTTTTGAGGATCCTTCCTCTTCATCGCACTAGTCATCCCTGATGAAGAGGAAGAATCCTCGAAAATTCGGATTATTCATTAAAATCAAGACTGGCATTTAATGCATTTCTCTGTTGTGACATTATTATCGCTATATATATATATATATATATATATATATATATATATACATATATACATATATATATATATATATATCCCTAGTTGGCACCTTAGGGAGACATATTGGGGGGAAGTGTCTTCATTAGGGAGACAACTGGTCATTAAGGAGACAATTTTCGTGTCTCCATTGCGTAAATTGCCATTGAACATGTATTTTAAAATTTGCATATAAAACAAATGGAAATGTCTTCCAAATGACCCATCTAGGAGTATATATATATACATATATATATATATATATATATATATATATATATATATATATACTGTATATGTAGACAATACCGTGCCTCTCTGTGTGTGTGTGTGTGTGTGTGTTGTCCCCCCCCCCCCCCATTTCTAAAACGGAGAACACCCTATAGTAATTCTTGGTACCCCCTACAAAATCGTAAGGTTCGGCCATCCTTCCATACGTAGGCCTATACCACACACACACACACACACCGTCACATACTCAAGTACCTACACACATACACGCGTACACGCACAGACTTTTTACTTGTCCATGAAAATTTGCCAACTTAGAAAGGAACGTAACAAAATTACCCAAGTACTGGTAAGAAATAACCAGGCTTATAATGTGCAAAATAATGTTGGTAAATTAAGGCGAATTTCTACCCAAATTTTCTACCCAAGTTTCATGCAGTTGCCCAACAAAGATTACCCGACACGCAAAGGGTATGCGTCACTTAAACAACAGCGGGGCAAAAAGTACCCAACTCTCCATTACCAATTCCGTTGGTAAATATTCGCCCAATATTTAAGCAAAAATAATTGCCCAATGTTGGTTTAATCACCTAAAAGCTCAATAGGGCGATAATTGCCCAGAATGATGATTTTTTTTTTTTTTTACCAACCAACAATTACCCAACTAAATTTACCCAATATCTTAAGAGTGTAGTAATGATAGATTGCAATGAAGACTGAGGTATTTAAAGTGGAGTGAACGATAAACAAGTGAACAAGAATATAACAGGTTTGGAAGCTTTGCACTAAAAGACAAAGTAATAAACACAAAACAACTAAAACAACAACATGACGGAACGAGACAGGGACAACAACCAGACTACATCATGACAAGATGAAAGAAGACAAGACTAACGTGACATCTGACAACAGGACAGACAAGAAAATACAACGGAGACAGAGACCTTCGGAAGTAGGCATAAATACCGAACATATTGTGACGTATAAAGAGGAGAACGGAAAATAGAGGAATTGCCGAAATGACCTCGAAGTGAGTTTGATTCTTACCCCCCTATTACCAGCTGATTACTTTATTCGAGCAAAAGTGGAGATAGTCAGTAGGCCTACTTAGTATTGCTGATTCTGCGAGTGAGTAATATGCCCCCTTTAAGCTCCATTCCACTGGCCATCAGAGGCTCATCTGATCCGCGGAATGCCAAAATTTCGGCATTCCGATGAGTTCCAATGAAATCTAAGCCGACAAGCGGAATTTTTGGGCCCCTGATTTTTAGCAAATCCAACAAACATCCGACGTTGTTCGGGGTAATCGGATCGAAGGCTGGTAGTCGCCCGATACTGTCATCCGTTTATCTGATTGTGACGGTAGTGTGATCTGTCACTGACCCAACACACTGCTTTATCGCAGGACACTAGTCCGACTAACAGCTGACTAATCGGTCTGTAATCGCGTGTTAATCAGACTCAGACCAGATACTGGGCTGATTTCCGCCAAAATAGGAAATCGTGTATGGAAGCGGGTCAAACAGATTCTCCAGAACAATACACCTCCTGACGATAATCTAAGTGAAATGCCAATTCCATGTAGATCTCTAGAGTCTTTAAATAAGAAGGTAGCTAAAGCAACTAAAAACATCAAAATAATAATGTTTGTATTATAAAGATATACTTATTTTCTATCCTTTTTTTTTTTAGTTTCGTAAACTCAACTGTACTAAGTATGAGGGAGTCCAGCCTGCTTAATGGGTCTCAGCATGTAGCATCACGGGTGAAGGGGACCAGAGTATATCCTCCGTCGCTGAATCCTCTAGAGCAATAGGCGTGATATAGAAGTGCATAAGTACGATAGTCCACTGGCATTTATAGGTGGGGGCACAGGAGCGTCTGCTGGCACTTGAAGAGGAATGAATTCAAAATGTACGCGTGGATTAGATAAAGCAATATTAGTAGAACACGTTCGTGAAATAATCTTGAGGAAAACCTTTCAATCCGTTGAAAAGTTTTGAATCCTATTATACGGTGCTTAATTGTGAACGGATCTCCCGGTTTTCCTCAAGCTTTCACTGATGTGTTCAACTGATATTGCTACATTCAGTCTATTCACATTTTTATTTACTTAAGGTCTCATTCCACATTAACATTAAACGCAAAAGGAGACTTAGTCGTTATTCCGAATCTTCATATTTAGGACGTAGCTCAAGTTATTGTCCGATAAAAGTCTGCCAAGGCGCCCGTGCTCACCCTCCTTTTACAGACCGTTGGCCATCGGATGTCAACATGTTTGTATGATGAGTATACGATGAATGTCAGGTGACAGTTGAGTTGATTAGCTATCAAACTTTCGATCTCACAACGAATAGTAATTGGACGGTACATAATGTATCGTTTACCCTCCGATTAGTGTTGCATTTGTGCTGGACGGCTCTGGAACACGTCATGCAAACCGCAGATTGGAATCACATGAAGGTCCGATGACGGTTAACTCGTTGAGGACGGACTGATTTTGCTACAACACGCGTTTCCCATAGACACCTGCCCGAGTATACTCGGGACTCGTCCTCACAACGGGTAGTAGAATGCTTAACGGTGCACCACGTATTCTGTCTTTGGTATGTACAGTGCACTCCCGTTACAACGAGCACGGTTATAACGAAATTTCGTTGTAACGAAGTAAAACTTCTAGCCCCAAAATTATCGCCATTAAAGTCTATGGTACAAAATCCGCTTATAACGAAGACAGTTATAGCGAAATTTTCGTTATAACGAAGTCTTTTCCGAGCGCCACTGACAAAGAAAAACAAAAGAAATGTGTTCCGTTACAACGAAATGCGGATCGCTTTCGAAAATACGTAGCGGAACAAGCATTTACAGCGTCTCTGCATGAGTGAACGCTTCATATAACTGTGTGTTGGCTCTGTGTGTCACGCACTTTTTTTTTCGAGAAGAACTTGCGTTATTGTAATAAATCTGAAATCAAATAAAGTTCCTTTTATTGTTTTGAAGGTTCTTTATTACAAAAGACACAGATTCTGATACACCTAAATGTCCGTTAGTTCGGAAATGAAATAGGGTTTGTTATTTGTTCCCTTGTTTCATTGTTTTTGAGATAGGCCCTATATATTGTACGTATTTGTTGGGTCATAACGAAATTTCGTTATAACGAAAGAAAACTGCCGGTCCCGAGCATTTCGTTATAACGGGAGTGCACTGTATACGAATAATTGTGCCCATGAAAAGGGCCCACCATGCAACCTCACATAAATAGGGCCTACCCAAGAAATAATATGTGATGCACCGATAAGCCGCCTACCATTCAACAGAAGCCTTCAAACATTTTATTTTCTCTTCCGGTCACCCTCTGAAGTGCATCGTATCACAATCCGATGAATCTTGTCTTATTGCGTTGGTCGACTATCATGTCAGTGTCATTCGGACGTGCCGGACGTGGGTCCGATGAGGCGAGATCATTCCACGAAGAAGATAAACAAAATTCAGCACATTTATTTCAAAAATGCCGAAACACCCTCGTTTCAATCAGGGAGGTGGGTTCTCTTCCCACCTCCCTGTTTCAATCAAACACATTAGTCCGACACGCTGCAGAGTGCTATGTGGGCCTTGACGTCACGCTCTCTGTATGAATCTGTCATTAGCAACTCCGCGCTCTATTTCCTCTCTCTCCCTCCCTTTTCCTCCTTCTCTCTCTCTCTCTCTCTCTCTCTCTCTCTCTCTCTCTCTCTCTCTTTGTCACTTTCTATATACCCAGAGTTTGACTGCAGGCAACAAATGACTTTATAGCTATATGTGACCGTGCATCACAAGACGAACAAAAAGTCGCACACACTGATTTTTTGTGGGGACTGAAAATAGGACTGGTGAAATGGGTCAACCGAGCCGATCTTGACTTTTTGATATTTCATGAAAGAGCAAGTCTTCTTTTACATTATGCTAAAATTTGGGATCATAAAACGGGAAGGAAAGTATGTTTTTTAGGGGTTTATCTCGAACATTTTTTGGGAGAGTCCCCTTTTCATTTCTTAAAAACATTGTACACACTCTTCACTTTCAACTCCTATAACTTTTGGAAGGATGATGCTACTGCTTTGAAAGTTGGCATTGACTAAGGACAGAATGTGTTGATACGGCATGCTCAATTTCAGTTTAATTTTATAATCCCTTCAGTGTTGTTACTCCAGTGGTTTACATCCCGTTTTTTTTTTTTGTTTTTTTTTTTGTCCCATTCATCGCACAGCCAGCACGGCTTGGTAAAGATTAAGCGCTTGAATAGATACTATACTTCAGAGCCTCTTTTCTCAGTTCACACATTTCCCGAGTGTGTGCCTTCTTGCCAATATTTAGTTTGAGTTATACATCATTTTAAAGCTTAAAGTGTGCTCTTTCAGAATATGCTCTAAACTAAAATTTCATATCTGGCGACTTTCTGTTTGTTTTGTGATGTAGGGTCACATATATGTCACTTTTTGTGTCCTGCTGAACACAACCTTGTGATAGTTTTAATGCAACAACAGCTAAGTGTTTATCTAAGTAGGCCCTATATGCAAATCAGTCCTATTTCGGAAAGAACTGATAGCTTGGTCACAATTATGGTTTGCATTTTAGTATAGTTTTCTTTTTTTTTAATTTCTTGATTATATAGGCGTACCCCGCTTCCCTTAATTGGTACCATTAAATCACCTTGTTTGAACTTCTATCCGTTCTCCGTTTCTCTTTCACAAGCACTGATTATCCGGGGCTTACAGCCAAACAAACTTGTTTTCATGTAGATCCCATCATACTTTTCTTTGTACAACCCCGCACGTTTCGATTTTGACCAGTTATCATTATGATTCCTGTGTTATTATCATGTATATATTTTTTTAGCTTACAGCCAAACAAGCTTGTTTTCATGTAGACCCCATCATACTTCTCTTTGTTCAACCCCATTTCGATTTTGACCAGTTATCATTATAATTACTGTGTTATTTATCACGTATGATTTTTTTTTTTTAGCTTACAGCCAAACAAACTTGCTTTCATGTAGATCCCATCATACTTCTTTTGGTACAACCCCGTTTCGATTGTGACCAGGTATCATTATGATTACTATGTAATTATCATGCATGATTTTTTTTTTTTTTTTTTGGCTTACAACTAAACAAGCTTGTTTTTATGTAGATCCCATCATACTTCTCTTTGTTCAACCCCGTTTCGATTTTGACCAGTTATCATTATAATTACTGTGTCATTATCATGAATATTTAGTATATTATATATATATATATATATATATATATATATATATATATATATATAATATATATATATATATATATATATATATATATATATATATAGATATAGATATAGATATAGATATTTTTTTTTTTGGCTTACAGCCAAACAAGCTTGTTTTCATGTAGGTCCCATCATACTTTTCTTTGTTCAACCCCGTTTCGATTTTGACCAGATATCATCATAATTACTGTGTCATTATCATGTATATATATATATATATATATATATTTTTTTTTTTGGCTTACAGCCAAACAAGCTTGTTTTTCATGTAGATCCCATCATACTTCTCTTTGTACAACCCCGTTTCGATTTTGACCAGTTATCATTATAATTACAGTGTTATTATCATGTATGTATTTTTTTTTAATTGTTGACAAGGTAAAAGAACTTGTGCTGTTATTTTTTATGTGATATTGATATCCAAGAAGTATGAAATATATTGAGTTGAATTGAATTGATATTGAATTTAATTGAATTGCTTCCTTTTCCGTAAAAACATATACACTTACTTAGAAAAAAAAATAATATGAACATTCAGATCAACCAACTAGAAAAATACCCAGCTGCGAAATGAAGTTTACAAGGAATATTTTACAAAATGGTCAATGTTGCAGTGCACACCTGCTTTACATGATCTGGAGGGGGCGTAGGCATCTGCGAAGGTGTTGATTTAGTATGAATTAACAGAAAATAACGTAATCGTCTGTTAAGGTAGTCTTAAGGATTCTAAAAAAGAAAACAGCTATTCTATTTCAGGAAAATGCACCGTTTTGAGGAGAATAATTTTACATACACAAGCCACAAATCGAGGTGAATCGCTGCGATATAAAATGTTATCCTCCGTCGAATGTCATACTTATAGTTACAGAGATAATTTCAAATTGAACTCCAAAAACGTCTTAGCAGGCGTGTAGGATATCTAATAAGGCCTACTTAACTAGTGAAGTGAGATAGAAAGGGGGAAAATTACATCCTGTCTTCTTCTAGCTAGAAATTGGAAAGCTTATTAAAAATACCGCGATGGCACTATCAGAGATATAAAATCAAACCATACCATCATTTTTGTTCTCTTTTATTTATTCATGTTTGTCAGTTTGTTTGTTGAGTTTTTTTTTTTTTGTTGGGGGGTGGTTCCCATGAAGAGTACAATTTTATTTCAAAAATAAAATCGGTAAAAATTGTCGATCCCCGTCGTGACAGGACTGCCCCTTTAAAGCCACACGTGTAGAAATACATACTTGATGTCGTAGATATGCAGATGGTGCCATTCAATAAAATCGTGACAACCTCTCGCTCGATAGCGTAACGAAGTTGCACCCGCAAGTATGTTATTTTCCCCTTCATGGAACACCCAAATATGCCTGTACAGGTAGCACATGCTTGTAATTGACGTGTTCATCCTGTCGGTCTCATGAGCCTTCTTTGCGTAGTGTCGGTCTCGTGGGCTTTAGTCTAGTGTCGGTCTCATGAGCGTTCTTTGCCTTGTGTCGGTCTTGTGGGCTTTCTTTGCCTATCATAGTGTCGGTCGCGCGAGCCTCTCTTGCGTACACTGTCGGTCTCGTGAGCCTTTATTTCGTAGTGTCGGTCTCGTTGGCTTTGTTTGCGTAGTGTCGGTCTCATGAGCCTTTTCTGCGTAGTGTCGAACTCATGCCATTGGATGGTATGACTCGTCTGTCCCGTATACTGAGTGGGCTGTACGACTCAGTATAACAGACCTACTTTTATTGTCGGTCTCATGGACCGTATAACTCGTTGGATGACCCCGTATACTGTTTATCATTGAGCACTGTTGAGAGCTGTAAGTGGTTTAAAAAATGTTCGACTTATCACATTTGATGCATTATGTGCAGGTCAATTGTATGATATACATATCTTATTATTATCTGATTATATTATCTGAAATTTTGGTGAAAATGACTTTTTTGGATTAATGGTGAGAAAATCAGTAAAGTGACATTCTGCCCAACTCCTAGCTGTCTAACCCCCAAAATGAAGTCACTATGGCATGTTAAAAGAAAGTCTATCCCATAATTGGCTGCCATGTTAGTTTGTTTGTTTTTTCTCTCCCGAACATTTAACATTTTGTAGATACGAGGTCTTTTCGCCCCAGTGACGATAGGGAATATGTTTGCTAATGGCATCAAAAACATGAGCTACCATTCATAAAGGGGTGTTTGTGTACTTGGTAAGACAGCAATTTGGTCCATGTGTACACCTAAACAGATTAAAAAAAAAAATGTTTTGTATGGAACAAGAGGATGCATTCAAGAAGTCAGCCGTTGTATTTAAAGTAATGAGATTATTTCAATGGGAATATGCATTGTCAACTAAACTATAGAGTGAATATGTAACCAGCCGACGGAATGTGGCAAAACATGTATGGGAAAATCGGGATCGATACGCATGGCTGACATTGAAATTTGGATGAGAAAGAGAATCGCTGCGAAGATGTGGAGCGTGAAGTGAGGATAACAAAGAGAGAGGGAGAGGGAGAGAGAGAGAGAGAGAAAACAGGTTAGGGTAGAGGACAAAGTTCAGTGACGAAGAGGAAAACACACACACACACACACACACACACACACACACACACACACACACACACACACACGACATGTGACCGAGGCTAGAACGAGTGTCTCTGCCCTACTGGAAAGATCACAGTGTGTCCCACGTGTGTTCACAGTGTGTTCACATAATCGACTATGTCAAAACGCTAATTATTCAGAGGGGTGAAGGTTCAGATTCGAGTTTCTTCACTTTGTCTCCCTCTACAAATTAAATTCACCCCTCTGAATAATTATCTTTCTTTCATTTAATACGCCTTGTCCGCCATGGACTACTTAACATGACAATGTCGGAATTTCGGAGCTTGGGTATTTGTTCCATGTTCATCGTGTCACTGCCGGCAACCAGGGACAGCCTGGTGGTAGTGTCGCTGCCCGGAAAGCAGTAGATGACAGGTTCGAGTCCCACTGGTTCCTTTTTTCCGACATGTTTGTTAATTTACAGATCAGCAGTTGCGATCTTAGTTGTAGAGGGAGACAAAGTGAAGAAACTGGAATCTGAACCTTCACCCCTCTGAATAATTATCTTTCTTTCAATAAAAATACACCTATAGATACGAATAAAGAGAATAAAAAAGCAAAGAGACTAGATCTTGCAAATAGAGGGCATGCACTGACCTACTACCTCCTTGCCTACATCCACTGTTGCGACAAAACAAAAACAAAAACAAAAACATGCCACACAAAGCATGCCATCGCACAAACACAGCACCTCCCTGAACACAGCATCAGCACGCAGCGGTGGAGAGCCGACTTGAGCTGTTCTCGCCGGGGATCCCCGACCATCCCCCAAAATATGAAGAAAAAAAAAAAAGGGAGAGAGAAGGGAAGGACGGAAAGAGGAAGAGAGAAAGAAATGAAGAAAGAACGAAGTAAAGAAAGAAGCTATAGACATACACTGGACTGAGAAGATAAGACTCCGCTATCCAAAAGTGAAAAGAAGGTTCGTACTAACAAGACGTCGGAATTACGAACTTTATTTTCTTTTCGCATAAACGAACATCCGGAATTCTTCGGAGTAACGAATCATCGTAGTATCGAACGGTAACCCACATCAACAACTGTAACCGTCAAAATAACCACATTTGTAAATTGTAAGCTCAAACTGGGAACACACAGAACTACGCAGTCATTAACCCTGATTATACATGTAACGATCGATTTCTTGAACTTTAACCTACGCAGTAACCATGGTAACACATCGTATTCTTTCTCGAGAATTAATAATACTTGACGTGTTTAATTTGATAAGAACAGAAGAGACTAACCCCGGCAGAAGGTGAGAATGGTAGCTACATACATCATAGAATACATCAAACTCCACCTCATACTCAAGGGTATACATGCAGCGCATGAGGATGTCAGACTGGTTTAAAAAAAACCTTTCCTCACTGCAGTATACATAATATAGCTAAGAAAGATTTTCCAACGGACCGAGCTATATACACCGACTATCCAAGACATAACCAGTCTTCTGCTCCATTATCAAGTTTACAAAGATATTTACATTCAGTTCGATTTAGTTCAATAATTGAGATGTATTTCCATTCCAGTCGTCGCAAAAGACGTGAAAATGATATCATTATGAATAGAATATAGTAAACTATACCGTATGTCCCCCCCCCCCAAAAAAAAAAAAAAAAAAATTACAACGGGACCCTCCGAAATGATATCTTTAAAAATAGTGAATCAAACCAAATACAAATTCAGGGTATGAAACTATAACTCATTGCCCACATCTTACAGAAAACCCCATTCGATTTGATTCAGTGGTCAAAGAGAAATGAGGATTTTGAAGAGGATGTCAAGAATCTCTTCCCTCCAAGTTCTGTCTATTGTATTCACACACAAAAGCATCGAAGTGCTGAACTTGGAAGAATCAGACTCATGACATGCTTTACAACATTCCACATTTCTCTGTGACCGTTTAACCAAATTGAATGGGGTTTTCTGCAAAATAGAGCTAAGATGTTATATTTTAAGACCCTGAAGTAGCATTTAGACAGTTTAAGCATATTGGGTGTTATCAATGCAAAAATTTGATTGTATTTTTTTGGGACATACTGTACAAACAATTTCATTGAAGGAATTTCACTGAAGGAAGAAACTTCAGTGTCCGTCCCTGACTTTTCAGTGAGTAGTGAAGGATCAAGGATATATTGTCAAAAATACCTATAAAACGTTCTGCCAACCATAATGAATAGAGAATAAGTGTGAGGGTAACAGTTTATAGTTCTAGAAAGCACAGCGCAACTTTGACATGCAACTAAATGAACGTTACTGAAGTACAGGCGTGTTTGAAGTATAAACTGCGAAGGTAATGTATGCTACATAATCGACTGTTTTGTGACATGTAGAAAAGGAAATGTATACATAATTTCGAGCTGTCATATATGAATTACAAAGTATATACTTTTTCTCATTTTTTATTATAATTTTTGTCTGAATTTCTATTTATCTATTTATCTATGCATTCGTTGTTACTATTGCTATCTTATATTTTTATTTTATTTTATATATTCATTCTTTGATCATTTTATTTTTTAATTAATTAATTAATTAATTAATTAATTTATTTATTTATTCATTTATTTATTTACTTATTTATTCATTTATTCATTTATCTATTCATTCATTTATTCATTGATTGATTGATTGATTGATTTATTCATTTGTTTGTTTATCTACTTACTTATTCTTTAGCTGGGTACTCTTGGCACCCCGATCCAACGCTGGCGTTTACCGGGGGCTCCCGAAGACTTCGAGGTGCACATAAAGAGGGACGACATGACAGGGAGCGTTCTTTCGGGGAACAAGGTAAAAGTCGAGGCAGTAAAGGTCCTGTTATATCACGTCACACATAAGCCCTCCCCTTTGGGAATTGGCATATGAACGATGGGAGGGAGTAGAGCTTAAATACTAATTTGAGACATTTCTTAATTGCTTTGTCTCTCACCTCAGGTGTAAGTCATGTCTTAGTCAGGTATCACCTTAAACCGCTACTTAGCATTGCAGATTGTGAATATGAATGTTTGTGACCCTTGAAGAAGGACCAACTGCGAACTGCGAAACTGCATAATATCCACGTTGCCATTGTTCAATTTCACATCAACAGTTTTGTACTCATTGTATTGGTTTTGAGAGTTTTCATACCTTTTCTTCTTTTTCTCGTTTCTAAACAATTTTCTATTCCCCAATTGAACAGATGTGATAATCATAACAGTAAATGAGATTTACAAGACTGTTGTAAATCATAAAGTACCGAAGTTTTTTACTGGATAGAATTACATGGATATTTTGAATGAAGTAATTTAAAAGTAAGAGTGTCATCCCTTTCTGAGATTGTTGTTGCTTTTTTATGCCTCCGCCACGAAGTGGTGCCGGAGGCATTATGTTTTCGGGTTGTCCGTCCGTCCTTCCGTCCGTCCGTCCGTCCTTCCGTCCGTCCGTCCGTCCTTCCGTCCGTCCGTCCGTCCTTCCGTCCGTCCGTAATGAATTTTGTGGACAAGATAACTATCAAAACCCATTGAGGTATCCTAATGAAACTTGGCATGTATGTGTATTAGGGGGTGAAGTTGTGCCTATCAACTTTTGGGTGCACATGCTCAAGATCAAAGGTCAAAAGGTCAAGGTCAAATACATAAAATTTCACTATTTCCACCAAATCTATTGAATGCCTGAAGATATTTTCTTGAAACTTAGTGTATACATGTATTACCCGATTAAGATTCTCTGGTGAAAGTTTGGGTCATGAGGTCAAAGGTCAAAGGTCAAAAGGTCAGGGTCAAATACATAAAATTTCACTATTTCCACCATATCTATTGAATGCATGAAGATATTTTCTTGAAACATAGTGTATACATGTATTACCCAATTAAGATTCTCTGGTGAAAGTTTGGGTCATGAGGTCAAAGGTCAAAGGTCAAAAGGTCAAGTAAAAATATTAAAACTTTTTTTTTTTCTCCATACCTTGGAAAATTGTTCAAGGTATCTTCATGGAACTTAGTATATACATATACTGACTGGAAGTGATTATCTAGAGAATGTAGGGTTCATGGGGTCAAAGGTCAGGGGTCAAAGGTCAAGTGCAACACTTCAAAATTTTACTATTTCCCTCTTTTCATGCGATGCCAGCAGGGTTATTTTTTTTTACACTTGGTGTATGCATACATGTGTAACCTAATAGAAATTCTCTGGAAAGTTTTTTTTTTTTCTTCTTTTTTTACCTCAAAGGTCAAAAGGTCAAATGAAAGTGCTGAACTAACTTTTTCCTCCATATCTCGGAAGTGGCTCAAATTATCTTGAAACTTAGTACATATTATGCATGTTCTACCTGAAAGTGATTATCTTATGAATTTTAGGGTTAAGGGCCAGATGAAAATGGTAACAATTTACTATTCAATTCAGAAATTGCACTTTTTCTCCACACCTGTACCTTGAAAATTACTCAATGCCTAAATGTATGAATGGGTCAAAGTCGAGTTAAAGTCCTTAAATCCCTAGATACATGCTCTCCTATTCATCCAATTAAACCTAGGTCAAGGAAGGTGAACATTCAACACATTTGTGACAAACTTGTCATTTCAATATTTTGCCAATTTTGTGAAAATGTAATCACACATTGTCCACATGTACTATCTAGACATATTGGGAAAATCATGCATTATGGCGGAGGCATACCAGTCGCCAAAGCGACATTTCTAGTTTTTTATTCATTCGTTTCTCTAAATCCTTCATCTCCATCCTCCATCTCCATTCTCTACATCATCCCGTTGCCACAGGTACGCAAGCTAGAGTTCCTGATGGCCGACGCTGTGTCACAGGGCTGTGACGCCATAATGGCGTGTGGAGGCGTCTTCTCAAACTCGTGTCGCGCCGCCGCCATAGCTGCCCGACAACTCGGGCTGGACAGCCACCTGTTTCTTTGGTCCAGCGGCATGGTGAGCGTTTACCTGGAGCTTCCTTACCTCGATCGATGTACAGTCAATTAATTCTTCTCATGCCAGGGACTTGGACTGTGTGTGTGTGTGTGTGTGTGTGTGTGTGTGTGTGTGTGTGTGTGGCGCTGTAGGGTTTACTGTGTCAATCCGCACTCACAGCACACGAAGGGTTAAACACATTCCTTCGGCGGGCTGTATTTTTCGTATTTTATTTTCATCTGTTCCAGCAAGCTGCGGAAATAACTATACAACAGAAGTCAATATTATTGGTGAATATTGAGTATCATTAAAGTTACGACAGAAAATGTTCCTCATTTATTCTCTATGGCGATGACAAAATTTCATAGTATAGAAATAACAAAGATTAAGTATTTTGTAAATGAAAATGATAATTACGGAGAACAAATACCTCACACTCATCCTGCACCATTCCTTGTTCTAAAAAAAATCTATACAAATAAGGTTTTCATAATGTAGTTCATAGATCTTCACGACAATCTTAGCAATTTCATTTTCACCAAAGAAAATTTAAGTACAAAAAAGCAGTACAGCCAGAAATGACATATAAGACCTGTGATATCATGCAAATGACGTGTGAGAACTTTTCAATTCAATTCAATCATAGTTTATTTCCAATCAACGAAAATCAAAACATAGTACAAAGTATACATGTAATGAAATAATATTGTTCAAACATTTGCAAAAGATTCATGTAGTATCCGAGATAAATCATATAACATATATTTATATATTTACAATAAGGAACAATGCATATATACTTCGTGGGCGTGCGGAAAATAGATTCGATTATGGAAAATAGTGATCCACTAAAAAGCAAAGCTTGTGGGACGTGGATCGCTAGATAAATAATGAGTGAATAATATATTATTCGAGGTTTTTTATAGATATTGTATTTGATGTAGATTATTTAAGTCATTTGTAAAGATATACATGTATATATTGAGATACGCAGGTCGGGGAAACTTCAGCTTCAACTTCAACTTCAATTTGTTTATTTTTTCATATTTCTTGGTGAAAGAATATATAAAACACAACTGAATATGATGATGAAAGAGGAAATAAAAATGAAATGAAATGAAATTAAGAGGAGATCCATGACCATCTCTCAAAATATAAAAAAAGGAGAAAGAAAGGGACGGAAGGATGAATGAATGAAGGTATAAGGAAGGAAGGAAGAAAGAAAGAAACTATAGGCATACACTGGCAAGCCCGACATGAACCCCATATACAAGTAAGTCATGGTTTGTTGCTTTGTGGTTGGACAGGATCTTCCCTTCACGGGAAATACTCTCCTCGACCGACTCGTTGGCTGCCATTTCTACCTCGTCCCTCTCGACTGCCCGTACTCCACCGACGTCTTCCCGAGAATGATGAAGCTGAAAGAGCACCTCAGGTATCCGTACTTGAATACCAACACATGAGAAAATTTGCTCTGAAAATACAGTGTGGCATCTCTTTATGAGCTCTTACAAAGTGCATGCGGTGCCACAATCATCAGTATTATTCTACAATGTAAATGGATGCGACAAAAACAGAGCGCGTGCATTTTTTTTTCTTCCGGTCAGATTGTCTTCGTTTTATGTAACGCGTAACGCGTAACAACTTGATCATCCTGCCATTTTGTATTTTGATGTGTTTTTTTCTAGAAAGATCGATAGCCAGTTTTCAGTCGCTGTGTTTTTTGTTTGCTTGTTTGTTTTGTGAATACTCAAGATTTAAGAAATATTGGGCAACAAAGAACAATCAGAAAAGTATTCCATTTTCTTCGCAAAATGAATAACAAAATCTGTAATGTTTATTCAAGGTATTAATATGGCAGCACAAAACAAAGAGGTATGTCAAGTCATGCTCACTGTAATTATTAGTATGTATTATTTACATCAAACGAATGATATAGCCATGGAGAGCTCCATAATACAGCAAACAATTTTTTCATCCGTAAAGCTGTGTCGTTATCCAATATTGTTCAAGGAACATGTTATTATAGTAATCATGATTTTGATGGCATTTTTTGTTTTTGTTTTTGTTTTTGTTTTTGTTTTGGCTTACAGGGAGACGAAGGGGAAGAAGGCATACACGATTCCCTTCGGCGGGTCGAACGAGGTCGGGGTGTGGGGCTACATCGACTGCTTTCGGGAGCTTATGAGTCAGGTAGGCCTACGGCAGTTTGATCCACTGATCTGTATAGGAAGTAGATCTGGATATTTCATCGGCCAATCGCTTTGAAGCCACTGCGCCGCCATCTTACCACGCACGTCACCCATACATTGTATTCGGGGCTAACGTCATAACGTGATCTTGGTGCCAGTCTCTGTTTGAAAATGCGTGCAAGTCTCCATAGAGTGTGCCTGGTAACATGGCGGCGCGGCGGCTTCACTTGTTTGTACAGCGGCCCCGTTTCATAAAAAGTTCATATGATAGCAACTCCTGCTGGAATGGCAGTTGTCATGGTAACGACAAGAATCTAGCCTCCTGATTGGCTGTTGCTATTTGAAGTTGTCATTCCAGCAAAAGAGTTGCTATCCTAACATCTTTTATGAAATGGGGCCCAGTGATTTGATCCTTCCTGTGGCCCCTTCTCTCACCCTCTCTCTCTCTCTCTCACTTCACTCTTCAAAATATCGTATGCCCCCCCCCAAAAAAACAAAACAACAACAACAACAACTAAACAAAACAAAATAAACACAACGGGACCATCTGCAACTATAACTTTAAAACGAGTGACTCCATCCAAATAAGAATATAGGGTATGAAACTCTAACTTATTACCCAGATCTATACAGAAAGCCCCATCCGATTTACTTCAATGGTCAAAGAGAAATGAGGCAGCAGCTGTGCTAAGTACCTGGTTACGTTCATATATTCAAGCCTGCTTTCCGGGTATACTTTAAACCATGGTGCTACAACAGTTAGCTTCATGTTTAAACATTGGGATCCCAGTCTCAGTTTGGACGATTTGGTATTCTTTTCATGATCCACCCCAGGGACTCCACGACCGATTCACCGACGTCGTCATAGCAGCGGGAAGCAGCGGGTCGGTAGCGGGCCTGGCCATCGGTAACCATCTCACGGGTGGAAAACTGAAGTGAGTCAACGTGTTGAAACACTTAATTTTGAGTTTTACATTGATTTTGATACTCTAAATAATATCTTCACGTGATATCACTGCTTTTGGAATTACCATAGCATATTCTGGGCCCCGTTCACAAAACGTCTTATCAATCACAAGTTCCGATAATCAAATGGTTATAAACTACTGAAATCCTTGCATCTGACTGGCTGAGAGCAAATTTGTCATAGAAATGTCGCAGTTGTTACTGATAACAAGACGTTATGAAATGGGACCCTTGTCTAGACTCACAAGTAGGTTTACAATGCCACCCCATTTTCAATTTGACTTTAGTTCTTAAACTGTTAAAAAAAAAAAAAAAACTAGATATATCGCTACGGCGACTGATATGCCTCCGCCATAATGCATGGTTCTCCTAATAGGTCTATAGTACAATGTCTTGACAATGTGTGATGACAGTTTCACACAATTGACAAAATATTAAAATGACAGGTTTGCCACAAATGTGCTGAATGTTCACTTTCCTAGAACTAGGTTCAATTGGATGAATGATTAAAATGTCAGAGTGCAGGTATTTGGGGAACTGATGATTTTTACTTGACTTCTGACCCTTTTATAAGTTTATACATTGAGTAATTTTCAAGGTATTGAGCAAAAGTATAATTTCAGTATCAAATGGGAAAATAGCATTATCTAAACCTGGCCTTTGACCTTTGACCTGACAGTTCCAAAGAGAATCACTGTTAGGTTGAACATGCATAAATATGTAAGTTTCATGATGATACCTTGAGTTACTTTCGAGATATGGAGGAAAAAGTGCAATTTAGCACTTTCACTTGACCTTTTACCTTTTGACCTTTGACCTTTTGGCAAGAAACTTCCCCAAAAATATATATTGGGTAATACATGCCATACATCAAGTTTAAAAAAAAACAAAAAAAAAAAAACTTCAGGCATATTGCATTTTAAGGAAAGTAGTGATATTTTGAGGAGTTGACCTTGACCTTTGACCCCCTGACCTTTGACCCATGACCCCAACTTCCCTAGATAATCACTGCCCATCGGTACAAGCATATATACTAAGTTCCATGAAGATACCTTGAACCATTTGCGAGATATGGAGAAAAACATGAAATTTCATTTTTTTTTCACAAAATAACCTGGGACCTTTGACCTTTGACCCTGTGACCCTAAAATCCACACAAAGTATAATCCCCCAAGGATATACCCTCATACCAAGTTTGATGTAAAACCACCACACGGTTCTTGAGATATCGACAAAAACAAAACGGGACGGACGGACGGACGGACGGACGGACGACCCGAAAACATAATGCCTCCGGCCACTTCGTAGCCTTTAAACAAGGCGACTCGCTCTGCGTGCCCCCGTATAGTCTGGGCTCCGTCCCCTTTTCCTTGGTGCGACCAAGAGAGGGCGCAAATTTTCTGATTGCGATAATCGAGAGACTGCTCGCCCAACGACAGTTCTCGGCGTATCGCAATCCTCGGGTGTCACGCCCTCATACGGCTTGTCGCGTACACTGAATCACCCCTACGAGTAAAAAGAGTCCAGAAGCTAGACTAGCCCCCGTATAGCGCGTTTACCCCACAAACCTGTTGGCCGGCGAGCGGAGCGAGCCGCCTTTATCCCCTCGTTCAGGGATGTGTACGCAGAAAATACACACGGCACCAAGGCAAGCCTCGTTCATATTAAGTAGTGTGCCGTGTGTGCCGTATGGCCGTGTGCCGTGTGTATTTTCTGCGTCAAATTTGTACGCAAATTTGTCAAAGAATATAAAGCAACAACAACGACAAAAGTACACATCCCTGAACGAGTGGATAAAGGCGGCTCGCTCCGCTCGCCGGCCAACAGGTTTGTGGGGTAAACGCGCTATACGGGGGCACGCAGAGCGAGTCGCCTTGTTTAAAGGCTAGCCACTTCGTTGCGGAGGCATAAAAAAACAAAAACAAAACCTGCAAACTACTACTACAATCGAACGTACAGGTTGTATAGTAGGAAGGTTAAAGCAATTCGATGTGTCTCGTGTTACAATAAATTCCAGCATTCTTTCAAAACATCGTATCCACCACTCTCCAGCGCAAAACAAAAACAAAACAAAAAGTGAATAGCGCCCGCTACAAGATATTGGGGTGATCATTCACATCGACGCGCATTACAGTATAGTGATTGAACATGGTACATCATACTTCCCCGCTTTAGGATCCACGGTATGGCTGCGTGCATGGACCAGAAGTTCTTCCACACCGAGATCGACAAGATCCTGCGGTCACTCGGCCTCCAGGGGCAGGACGGTACGACAGGCGTAAAAGCAGTCGACATCGTTAGCATTTACGAAGAGGTGGTCGGGAATGGTTATGCGAAGAACACAATCGAGGAGCTCGGTACGAGAGTTTGGTTTATTTGATTTCTTTCATTCCTCATCACCTTTCATTCTACTTAATGTATGCGTATTTTCCCTAGTTTTTTTTTCTGTCTGTCTGCTCCCCCCCCCCCCAATCTCTGTCCCTTTCTGCCCCTCCTCTCCTTCTATCTCTCATTCGCTCTTAATATATCTTTCGTATTCATTTTCTGTGTAATTCACCCCCCCCCCCCCCCCCCCCGTTACAGCAGCCCCTGTGTGTGTGTGTGTGTTTGTGTTGTATGTACGCGTGTGCTTTTCCGTGAAACATTTATAATTGCCCCCCCCCCCCCCCGGGAAAAGGGGGGAGGCGGCGGGACCCTACTTGGTATATAGGTGTTTATTTTTTCTTCTTCTTCTTCTTCTTGAAACTGTCTGATTCTAAAGATTCACACATTCTTGTCCGCAGATTGCATAGAAAAGGTGGCAATGAACACCGGAATACTGGTGGACCCAGTCTACTCAGGAAAGGCAACATACCACCTCATCAAAAAGATGAGGGAAACTCCCGGGGTGTTCAAAGGGAAGAAGATCCTCTTCATTCACACGGGTAAGTCTATTCACACGGATGAGTCCATTCACACGGGTGAGCCCATTGACATGGGCGAGTCCATTCACTCGGGAGGGTCCATTCTCAAACGATCTAAGTCGGTCAATTTATTATGCGTTTCGGGTTCCTCGTACTTTGGATAACATGGATATTATAGCGCTTTGCTTAAGCCAAAGCAATCGATCTTTCTGGAGGAGTGAATTAAAGGCTGTTAGGTAATGTAAGACCGCACTCTCCAAGGACGACGGCTCAAAGCTTTCTTTTTTTTTTCTGTGTTTTCCATTATTTCATAAAAGTCATGCTCTAAATTTTAGCAATGTAACCCGGAGTTAACAAGAGCCCCAATTGTCGAGATTGGCTTTTAATTATGGTTTAAATTTGACCATCCTTCATGAATAGGTCAGAATGGCCCCGTTGTCTCGTGTAAAGATCAGCTTAACATCCAACGTTACTCAATCTCATATTCGAAATCTTTTCGGGGAAAAAGGCGTAGAATTCAATTATAAGTTAGAAAAGATTTATGAAATCAAAAGAAGCAATACAAAACGAACCACGTTGACCTATATTTACATTCGTTTATTGCCCAAGTAAACTTTGCATGTTCACGGATATAACCGTACATAACATGCTACCGACTCATAACAGATGTCTAATAATACATCTACCATGCAGAAAATTCAAATATCAACACGCATCAATTTTCAATTGTTTGTGATTATTCCATTTGTTTTACAGGGGGTGTGTTCGATCTATTCAGTGGAGGGGTGGGCAGTGCTATGAGCGCGAAGAGCCACGATGAGAATAGGGTGCACAACTGGATGCAGCTTACCGACTGTCCCCTCGGCACTACAAAAATGGAAAAGTCCATCTAATCCGCGGATGAACCACAATATGTCAAAATCAGTGCAATTTAAGATTCGAAATGTCTTTTTACTTTGTTACAGTCGTTTGAAAATCTTGCATGTCTTTATTACTTGAGAAACTTATCAATGGAAATCGATTAAATGTGAACGTAAAGACCAAGATGGAATCAATCGCTTTAACTATTAAGGACATGACTGAAACTCTTTGTCCACATTTACTGCATTTGAAATATCGTCTTTAATTCACATAAAGACCAATTTTTCTTTCCATCTTCTCGAATAAAAAAGAATCATCTTAATCAACGTGTTGCCACGGATGCACGTTTTTATCGCGCATAAAATTTAATGTCAGGGTGCTGCTTCATTAAGAGTTACGACTGATCTTACGCTCAGGAGCGTAAGTCGGCGAATCGAGCGAAATTCAATCCTAATCGTAAGTGTGTTTTATAAAGATACTTATAGTACGCTTGATTTAAAGGAAACCAAATCCCAAAGAACAATGTGGATTTAGTGAGAGCAGCAACATCAGTAGAGCACATCAGTGAAAGTTTGACATTTGAGGAAAATCGGACAATCGATGCAAAAGTTAGGAACCTTTGAAGTTGTGGTGTTGTAATGACTGGGTAAGGAGACTACTAGAGTTCGTGACGTCATGTGTGGACAACAAAATTTATTAAGAAAATATAAAGAGAATTCCACAAAAAATTAATTTTTCATGAATATTACACACTCCATCAGCTTGATACTGACATAGTTAAGGGTAGTAATTATTCTTCCTGCTTTCTAAAAGCGGTTGGACAAGTGATCTTTCATTACGCTAGAAAAGTGAAAGCATGTGGAATTTTCTTAATATTTCTTTATATTGTTGTCCACACATGATGTCATAAACTCAAGTAGTCTCCTGCTCCAGTGGTTCCAACACCAAAACTTTTAAAATTCATAACTTTTGCATCGAGTGTTCCATTTTCCTCAAACTGTCACTGATGTTCATGTTCTACTAATGTTGTGTTGTTTACTAATGTTACTGCTTTCACTCAATCCACATTTTTCTTTTTTGTTTTGGTTTCCGCTAAAGCACAGATTTAATAGGAGATCGACTTTTTCGAATCGCATCAATCGTAAGTTCAATCTAACGATCTATTTTTTCTATGAAAAAGGCTCCAGATAATCCTGTATCATTCGCTCATTGTGATGAGTTTTTTACGTAACCATAAATGAAATAACTAGATGTGTAATGCATGTAACCTCGCAACGTAAAAACTATCATGTAATAATCAGTCAGCATTTTTTTTTTTACAATGTACTCTATATTTTGCATATGCATATTATATACAATTATACATTTATTTTTCTACGTGTATATTTACAAATATATATATAATCTTGTTCCAAATATTTTATTTGATCCGCGTATTGGCAGTATAGTCACGATAGTAATGTCACTATAGGGGAATGCATTAAATGCCAGTTGGTGTTTAGTATTTTCATCCCTGACGTAAGGGAAGTGTCAGCTCTCAGATCAGGCTCTGCTATGAGACACACTGTAAATAATATACTAGGACACTCGGTGAGTTCACTTAACAAAAATGCAACTTATGCTATTTATTTTTCCAACACAACTCCAGTAACAATATATATATATATATATATATATACATATATATATATATATATATATTCAATTCAAATTCAATTCAAATGATTTTAATTCCATAATAAGACAAGCAATATATATAACGCTTGCATGAGTACATAATATTTGTAAATAGGACATAAATATGAGTACATAATCATTGAAAAATATATATATATATTTACAATGATTTCTCACAACAAAAAAATACAATTTCTTTCGTATCTACACCAAAGAAATTATAAAAACGTTAAATCCTAGACCCGAGTTTTAACGAAATACCTGTGGTTCAATACTCTACTGTGGGCACGTTTCGTTTCAATTTCTTCTTTTGTACACTGTCTTTCACCATGGTATTTGTACTTTATCTATAAAATTCACAATGCGTATGAAATTGTCAAACTTTGATACTTTACCTTTGTGATACTGAACACCGAAATAGAAGGAATCTGAACATTTAATGTCGGGATGATTATGAACACATTCAAACTGATATGACTAATGACAATGTCTAACAGCGCATTTATATAATCGTTTCTTATAATATGAAAATGTAGTGCGTGTGTCCCAGTGTATGTCCCTATAATTATGTGTGCGTGTGTTTGTGCAGGGAGGTAGGAAGGTGCGTGTGTGTGTACATCTCCTCGCTCATATTGAGCAAAATCAGACAACGTAAGAAACTTATACGCACTACATCTGTTACATGGTGTCCTTTGGGCGCTGTAAGAGACACGTCATAAGCGAATCCAGGGGGGGGGGGGGGGGTGGTGGGGTGGGGGTGGAAATGCTTGGTCGCATAGCACATACGTAATCAATTGACAAAATTGATAATAATATATTCATAAATGAATCATAATCTTGTTTGGGGATGTGAGAAAACTAAATGCAGTGAATAAATTCAGCTAGATTTGATTTAATGTGATTTGATTTGATTTGATTTGATTTGATTTGGATTTCATTTATTACCCCATTCCATCAAATACAAATTGAATACAAATTTCAAAAGCACAAAGACAAAGAATAGCAAGTACAATGATATAAAACGATAATATAAGAGTAAACAAATAAATACACAAAAGCAATTGCATTAAGCAGTATATATACATAGGCCTACATAGAAAATAAAACAAAACACGCAATAAGACATCGCAAGTGATTAAGCTTGAAATGGATGGGGTCTAAATCTTAAATGTCATGTTTACCTTTGGGAACAGTTATTTAAACAAACAAAAAAATCAAGGTATGACATTTCATACATATGTGTTGGTCTTTTGTACCACAGAACATCCTATCATAAATGTTCGCGATAAAGCAGAAAATGTAAGGAGATATCTATATTCTTCTCAATAAACCGTGACTGTGGACCGTTTAATCTGGAAACATTTTTATTATAACTATTGTTCACATTTTATATATTAAACAATATTTAACATCGATTTTACCTATTCAAATTTTTACAGTGGTTGTTTCTATCCCTTATTCACATTTAGAACTACTTTAAAGCACTAATGCTGGGTTTTTGTTTCATCTGCAAATGGTAGATTATGCCTTTAAGAACACCATAGAAGAGAAGTTATGTTTAATATAAGACTTGCAATGATGACTTACTGTTCCAAGAGAGCGACGAAGAGACATTTTTAGACGTGAAAATGAACATGGGCCCTAATTGATATGAACTCCGTTTCAAAATGCTGATGCAAAGCGCACAAAAAGGTGTGTTAACGAGGTGCAATTCTCTCAAAATTACTTACTAGTTTGTTGAACAGTTCAGCATACAAGTAGGAACACTCATATCTCTAGCAGCTGCAATGGGGGTTTATATATCTCCAACCATGCGCAGCGCATGTTTGCGACACTCGACTCTTTTTCCAGCTCGGAAAATTTGAGGATAAACAGTCAAATGGTCTACTCCCTTGAACGGCGTTTTGGATCAGCGATTCTAAATGCTAATTCTACCTTTGCAGATTGAGCATCACTCTAACTTTATCGTAGAGAACAAATTACAAAAACATATTTGCTGTAGTATACTGTAAAAGTGGATATTTTCGCGGGACTAATTTTTCGCGCTAGGCCGGGTCAGAAGAGTTTCGCGTGTTTTTAATTCCGCGGAATCAAGACATCACGCACAGGAACGTATGGCAAGCAAAAATATTCGCGTGTTTTTATTTTCGCGCTAGTTTCTGGTTGCGCGAAATGCGCGAAAATTTCAACACCGCGAACTGCAGTATAAAAGGGTAGAAAGGATGTTCTTCGATCGTTTGTTTGTTTGTTTGTTTGCTTGTTTTATTTAATCACGGTGTTAAAAGCCCTCAATCAGTCAAGAGGCTGTTTTTCAGAGAGGCCGTGAACAAAGTATTTGACACAAACAGAACAAATCAAAGATACAGACCGAAACAAAATCAAATCAAACATGGAGGTGATACGAATATCAAAAAAGAAAAAAAAGCCACAACGAAACAAAGACTAAACATACTCTAGAATCAATATCAAATAAAATACCAACAATCATCTGAGGTGTTTATCTTCATTCAGGTTAAACAAACACTTCAGTATGAACTATGAGTACCTGTATGAAAATTTACGACTGAATCAAGAGCATTCCTAAAGGAAGACAGACTAATATTCTGATATTTTCGGGGAGATCGCTGCTGTCATTGTTGAAAGCCCATCCGATGGCAAGTGACCATACCTCAAGAAAGAAAAGAACAGGTGTCCGTGGACATCCTTTCCATAAACCTGTCTGTCTGGTGAGATGATCCTCCCATTCTATTGTCAATCCGTGTCTTGTCTGGGTCTTCCCACGATCTTTATCGGTTACAACGGCAACAGGAATCTTATTCCTATGTGCGTGTCTGGGAGAGGGAGAAAACAACAAATCATGTGACGAGATGGAGCTACAAGATTAAAATTTGTTGTTCGTTGTGCTTAGACATCATTCCTATGCAAATGGGTATACCTGTTGAATCTGTACATTCGACGAGGGGAGCTAGAACAGGACTGTGATTCCCGAAATAGGGATGATCGATGCCAGCAAAGAGCAAACACAATTGCGTCACCCGCAGTATGGGATGAATGCATGGGCGGACGTGCTTGAATGGATGTTCAAACAAAGGAAGCTCCGCACTGCTTTTCCTCTGGCCCACATCATGCGTGTAGAGTTTAATACTTCACGCGAGAATTTCTGTTTAGTCATGAGCAGGTCGTATTCAAGCCACACCACGCCGCTTTCGTGCCTTTTCCACGCAGCGCCGGATCTTCCCTCGTCCGTTTTGTGACTTCGATCTATCGTGGCGAGCTCTCCCCGATCTCGAAATGGTGCTGCAATCGCTGGAAGTCAGCCCCTCCGTCGTCCTGGGCTACGCCCTGGCAGCAACAGTGGTCTTGATTTCAAGTCTATTCCTAGCCTTCATCGCATACGTCCAGGTCCAGGATCGGAAGTACAAGCACATACCCGGTCCAAAGCGTACCAGGCAAGTGATGTGACCGAGTTCTGTATTCCCCATGCCTCATATTCCGTCCAATGCTAATATGAATTTATCATGTGTGAGATATAGAATTCAGTGATCAAAATGATATATACCTTTACCGCAATAAGTTATGCTTTAACTGTTTTCGTTATCACTTTTCTTTATCTTCTTGCCTTATATCCTGTATCAAGAGTAAAATGAAACAACCAATAATGGCTGGCAGAAAACTCAAACCAGCAACCGTGATTAAAACACAACACAACAGCACAACTTGTAATATTACAATTGGCAGTAGGAGAAATCGGTGTAATTGTAATGATATAGTTTTTAGAGTTCAGAATTAAGTTTCCCATTGGCTTAAACAGCGTAGTACAAAACCGCCATATAATATATCTCTATTCAACCTCTCGGTATATAGTAATACCTTTCTGTTTTCTAAGAACTGAAAAAAGAAAATACAAACTTCTTAATTCCAGAGTAACTATTGGTAAAGAGCAATGAAATGTGAAGTGAGGACATATAGTTAGTTGATAATTAACGAATACATATCTGTATAAACCAAAAACAATACTTTTGAAAGTAACGTTGTAATATGCCAGTGATTTTACAATCACTGGCATATTATATGATGCAAATTGATGACAACATGCAAAACTAGATTTTAAAGTTCCAGATTTATTGTTCGCAATTGTTTCTTGTACGCAGTGGATCCAACTCAAGCGAGCATACGATAGTTTGAAATCCCCCTTTACTTTATACAGTTATAAGAAAAAGTCTAAGTTTCCGTTTGATGCTGTGGTTCACATGTTATTACCACAATGCTAAACTTAACATTAATGAATTAATTGGTAAGTATGTGGTTGTTTCCCTGCAGCGTGGTCTATGGGAGCTTACAAGAGGTTCGACAGTTCCTGAAGGCGGGTAAAACAAAGTTGGATCTGTTGATGAAATGGTAAGAAAATTCTTGCTCTAGGTTTTCATAATGAATAGTTCACAGGATACTTGCGACATTGTTATTCTCGCTGTTCCCTTCCTGAGTATCATTAAGTGAACATGTGACATTAAAAAACAAACTGTATAGTGTTATTCCGAGAGATTTGTTTATATTTCATATGTTTGTTGTGCGTTTATTTTCTATATGTGTGGTTATGTTTCTCAGATTTGTCTCTTATAACCCGATTTGCAGAAAAATGAATCAATATTTCTACACACATCTCACCTCATTTCCATGGATCTTTACATAATTATGATTCATTAGTGGAAAAGTGAGCAAAGAAAATTGGATGAGAATCTCACTTTTTGCTCACTCTTCCACTAATAAATTATAATCATTTCTGGTCAGTTTTCTTCTGTTTGCGTTTATCACATGATTATGATTCGTAACATTCGTATATGAGTTGGTAATGGATATGTAGGAGTTTTGAGACATGCTAATTTTGGCATGCTTCTCTAGTGGACTTGCTATTTGTCACAAGAAAATGTATTATTGGGATTTTTCCATTGTTATCATTAGTATTGTTATTATTATTATTGTTATTATTATTATTATTATTATTATTATTATTATTATTACAACTACTACTACTACTACTACTATTATTATCATTATCATTATTATTTACAAAACCTCACGTACAATATCAATTTCTCGCATACCTCAACATTTGACAGGACATCAAATCAGTCACTAATTCAATCAATAGATAAATCGATTGAATTAAGTAGTCAATCCCTTTCAATCAAAATACTGAATATTGAATTGGTCTGCATTGTACGTGACCACTGAGGAATCATCGAATGCATGTGAACAAGAAATCAAGGCCGGGACCAAGTGCTTAATGTGTTCCTTTTGCAAACCAAGTGCTTTAGATTTTGTGTGTTCATTTTGCAGCTCTGAAAATTCATTTTTTTTTTTCATAGCCTGGTTTATTGTAGATATAGGTATAAAAATTCAGGCCTTTCAAAATAACAAAACTGCATACTTCATCCTGATGGAGGGGGAAAACAATACTCCGGATTTTAGTGAAGTTTATTCTATCCCCCCCCCCCCCCCCCCATTAAAACTCTAGCCGTTATTCTCGGTATAAAACGGATCATTTTCTCGAGTGGCATGGGTTAGTTTTTTCATTTCTGTTTTAAATACTCCGAGGTGTATTACCGTAAGATTTCACACACGATGTTGGGGGACGTTACTCTTCAACCATGATAAATTTGGTGTCAAGAAAAGGGATTTGCAAAAGTATATAGGCCCCACGACCTATAAAATCCCTCCGAACGACTATGGGAAATGAGGATAACGTGGATAACACAGGGCACAAGGGCAGCAGCCATGCAGCGGGATCGAACTATGGACATTGTGGTTGATAATCCGTCGCCTTGTCCACTGAGTCACATGCACCTCTGTATGGCAAATCATATTATGCATGTCATCGACTATTATTTTCAGCAAGACAAGGCTAATTGTGCATGGGACTAACAGACAAGGGTTCAAAGGAATGATATATTATGTTTCTTCACGATTTTTTTTTCATTCTCTATATTTAACTTTCTCTTATGAACGTTACCGACAGGCAGAGCGAATACGGAACAGTCTTCAAATACTCGCTTCTTCATCGGTTTATCATCGCAGGTTTAGACCCTGATGTTGTCAAGGTAACGAAATTCGTTAAAAATCATACAGACAATGACAGGAATTTAATAGGCATATATGCACGTCAATAATGGAGAAAAAAGACACTTTTTCTCCGCATACCGAACTTACTATTACATGTTACTGGAAGAAGGCTGTAAATACAGGGTTACATAGACGAAGGAGACAAAATAGTCAGTCTCAATCAAAGAGATTAAATCTCTTAGGTCTCAACACAGCAGTGTTGACACAATTAGAAAGAAGAAGAAGAAGAAGAAGAAGAAGAAGAAGAAGAAGAAGTATCTGTCAAATCGTAAAAGTGCTTCATCGGCGGTTGATGCTTATTGATTAGCTGCTAACCAGCCTTTCATTCGATTGATTTTGAATTATTCAGGGAATCATAAACATAATTATTCATGTAAAGGGCGTGCATACTTATTTAACAAAAGTAAAATATCACCCACACTCACAAATTATGTTAAAACCACTGTGATTTCATATATTTCATACTTACAGTAACTTTATTGTTTGGGGGATCGATTATTATTGTTGTTTATTTCAAAATGTTCAGGAGATGCTTGGTCGGAGCATCCACTGGAAGCCTCATCGGCCGTATGGTATCATGGGCACGGTGCTCGGCCACCGCTTCATGGGCAACGGACTAATCACCGAGGCCGACCACTCCCGCTGGAAGGTCCATCGTTCCATGCTCAACCCTGCTTTCCATCGCAGGCAAGTCTGTGTGGCCTTGGCAACGAAGATTATAGAATGGTCCTTAGAATCTGTGTAATCTGATTGGTAAAATTCTCGTGCATTGATTTTTACTGACCCACACTGAGTCTTGCATGCGTCCGGTAAAATATGATCGCATTATGGGGAAAAGGCTGTATTTTAAGAATTTACGGGCCCATTTCATAACACCAATGATGCACAGGCATAGTAATCGTGGATCGGTGAGATTTGAATGCTGTCGTTTAACTTTTGGAACAGTCTAAAACCCTCGAGCGCAGGGAGTGGATTTTAACAGTTCCGAAGTTCTACTCGCGCATCCAATTCACACCGATCCAATCTGTCTTGTGCATTATTTGTATATTGATGGAGAGACAGGCAAAACATTTGGAACATATGTGTTGCTTTATAAGTATGTTTAAGTAGGTATATATGTGTACATTATCATAATACGTATCTTGGAAGAAGTCAAGTTTGAGGCGGACGTTGCTCTATACTTTCCCCTTTTATCAAATATACACTGTTATATTCCATGTTTATATATCACATATTTGTGTGGGTATTTGTTTGTGTAAACATAATTATGTAGTTTGCATCGAAAAGCGAACCTTGTCCAAGTACACTGTATACGTTAATAATACCATGATGTACTGATGTCACCTTATGATATCACGATGCCTCAGGATTTTTGTTTCTTTTTAGTTCAGTGTAGGCCTAGTATTAAACTTTCATAGTGACAATAAAGTAAGGACTTGACAGTCCAAGCCATTGCCACAGACATTCTTATTTCGTAGTTGAAAATTTGCCGAATCAACGACTTGTTCAAACAAAACTATACCCAGCTGTAACGACAGTATTTGAACGTTTTGTTTCCACTCATTCGTATAATTCCTTAGGTACCTGATGGATCTCGTCGACGTGTTCAACCAGAGCGCCGATCACCTCGTCGACCACCTTATGAAGAAAGCCGACGGTCTCCAGGAGGTCTCCATGTACGACGCCTTTAACAACATTAGTCTCGACATCATCGCCAAGGTCGGTTGGACGTCGAGTTCAGCAATTGTTATGACCTCGTCATTTTTATTACGATAAAGATCATCAATATTACTAGTAGGCTTATATTATTATTTTGTTCAACTTGTTATCATTGAAATAGATTGTTAAACTTTTGATATTGTTATTAGCACCGTTATTTCCATTGCAATTGACGAGGCCAAAGAATCTTGGTTTGATAGTTTGCAAAGTCTTCGTAGTCATTTCGTCCTCATTATTGGTATTATCATATTTTGGCGGTAGCACTACTGGTGGTGAAAAAAGCCATCGTAACTTATAAGAAGAAGTATTGTAAGAATTATTATAAGTAAGAAGTGTTGTGCGAACTCACAGTCGATCGTAATACGTGAGCAAGAGGAAGAAGCCACGACACGCCGTAGCAAAATCTGTTGAAAACAAAAAGGAAACCAAAGCTGCAACAAAGATATCGCCAGGCTAAGTTTTACGGCAACATATTCACTAATAACCATCTTTAATCAAAAGGTGACCTTTAACCTGGAACTAAACGCACTGGACGATCCGGATATCCCGTTCCCCAGGGCGATTATGACGTGTCTGAACGCAGTCATGGAAACCATCAACAACCCATGGATGAAGGTACAAAATACTCCCTGTTGCCATTTGCCTTTCTGATGGAATTCATTCTTCTTTAACAATTTTCCTCCTATGATAGCTATGCCCAATTTTGTTTAGAGGCATTCATGTCTTTTATTTCAGTATACATCTGAAATGCATTGTTCAGTACTCCTCGTGTGTTGAGTACAGGTGCTGGTAGCGGTTTGGTAGATTAATTTTATGATCATTGCAGTCTCTAACGAAGAAAAAGTGGAGAAAGTTGATATAATCAATGATGAGGAAAGAAATGTAATACTTATACCGACTATGAAACCTTTTGAATCTCTTTAAACCCTTTGCATCTTCACCATGTATATTTCCACTTTGATCTTCCATACTTCATCTCCTCGATTCTGCTACATTTTTCTCTCTGTTTTTTTTTTTCAGCGAGACACTGTAACTCGCACACACAAAAACACATACTCTATACATTATACTCTCCTCGTTGACTATGTATAATTTTTTTTTTATATGTCGTTTATGTATTTATGTTGCATTCATACTCCCATTCTCTCGCTCTGACTCTCCATTTGTTTTCTCTTTCTTTTCTGCTCTCTTCCTCCCCATCTCTCTCTCTCTCTCTCTGTGCACCCCCCCCCCCCCTTCCCGCCCCTTTCTTTCTCCTTTCCATCCGACCACGCCCAGTACGGTTTGACGAAGAAACATCGGCAGGTACACCGGGACGTGAAAGAAGCTTGCGAGCTGCTGCGACGCACTGGTCGAGACTGCATCCTCGCCCGGCTGGAGGCCAAGGCTCGCGGAGAGCATATCCCAACAGACATGCTCACGTCTATTCTAGACGCCTCCCAGAACCTCACCGGGGACAAGGAGTTCGGCATGGAGCAGATACTGGACGAATTCGTCACCTTCTTCATCGCGGGTGAGTTTCAAGGCAGTATATCTTTAGCTTTTGCTTTGTGTCCATGTGTTTATCGGAGAGGGGGAGGCGGTTAGAATGCCGTCTTGAAGAACCCCTGCACGTCATGCTTATGCCTTGACATTTCAAAGTTCTTATGGAAACTGTTTGATCCTTTGTTCGTTTTGAGTGCCAATTGGCACTGAAAAACCCACTCTATTGTACTCAATGCCCAAAGTCCCTGGCACATAAAGGGTTATCAAGAGGGCGCCCTGCAAGTATTCCGTACACAGTAAGACTGATAGTTTTGTGGTAGGGTCCATGGTATTACAGTATTCTTTTGGTCAAGCTTCTTGGGGGGGGGGGGGGGGGAAAGGGAGGGTGTAAGACAACTCGTGTTGTCTTAAACAACATGCTGGCACTTGGATATTTCGCTGTGTATATTGATTCAGTTGAACACGTTTATGATCATTTTCACGCGTAAGGAAAGAATGAAATCAATGACGATTTCTTCACGCACAACAACAACAACAACAACAACAACAAATAATAATAATATACATAATATAGTCAAGTATTTCTTTTGATAGAATAGCCGACGAAATCTTTGACAACAGAACGGCTCTTCGACTCTCCACACAAATCAAACAGTACTTCAATCGTACTTCAGAGAAGCTCCAATGCCTTACCTATAGAATTTATATTGAGAGAAATCACTTTGCAACCTTTACTCAAACTACAACCAACCTTGGGTGAAATATTTGTTTTTGCAATTCACATCATGACATTTTTTCGAACTCCCTCTCCCTCTTGTAATTGATTATCATCATCTATTATTCAATGGATGCAATTTTGCTTTTGAAACTGGCAAAATTAACTCTTGTCACCTTTAACTGTACAAGTATCACCAGAACGCCGTCACACGTACATTGTATACCTTTCCGACATTTTGCCCCTTTCATCTGTTTCACGTGAAATTGAACATTCCTAATAGACTCAACTTGACGAGACACAATCTGGCCTTTGCTAACAATTATATTTATAACAGATACTAATGCATGTGCAGGAGTTGGAATCGGAAATGAACCAAAGACACAATGGAAATTCAAATAATCACCAAAACAATTTTCTTTTAGATTAGACCACTGCAGTTCGATTAAACCTTTCACGTTTTGTGTCATTGCCACGGTATATACGCCGACACTCTTTTATTTTTAGAAGACTCACACCAGTTTAGTGACTAGACCCTGAACGCGATTAATCTTTGTTCTATTTACTGGAGATGACTCATGATTATGTCCTTTTAATTGTACACTCATATGCTTCCATCACTCCTTTCTATTTTTTCCTTCTTTCTTTCTCTTTACTCCTTAGGGCAAGAGACAACGAGTAATCTGATGTCGTTTACACTAGAAATGCTCGGAAAACACCCGGATGTTCTCGCAAAGTAAGTCGAAGGTCACGTTGATTTGACATCATTGATAAAAACTCTTCAATGATCATTATCAAGGCCTCGACTCAATTAGAGAAATGCATTTCTAAAACAAACAAACAAACAAACAAACTGGCAGTATCAGAATTATATTCATAGGGAGTCGCTGATAGTTTAATCAGTAGGAAAAGAACAATGTGGTTGACCCGTCTAGTGTAATTCATCAAGTCACGACGAAATCACACGCTGTTATCTGAAAGGTAGTGTCACACATGAGCTGATAATGTGAACGGAGAATTTCATGCTATTTTTCTTGTGTGCGTTCCTAAGTAAGTCGATAGATAATGACATTGCACTTATTCAATAATACGAATGTCTTAGACGAGCTTATCCCTATCTGAGATTATCAAGGTTATATTAACCGCGCTCTTTGACAAGAAATATCACGTAAGTCTAAGTACACTATTTTAAAAGGTTTATTTATGTTTATATATGTCATATTACATAAACCTATAAGTACCGCCGAGAAAGAAGGAGAATTCCTCGCCTTCTCCGTCATTTTATACAAATGACATTTCTTGATATTTGTTGTCTCTTATTTTCCTCAGTAGGTTAGGAACTTCACTCGTTAATTGTTAAAGCGATATAACGCATAAGGTTGCCCAACGTAACAATTTACGGAATTCATGTTCCAACAAAATTACGTAGACCTGCAGTCCAGGGCCCCGTTTCATAAAACTTGTTATCTGTTGTTAAGTTGTTATAGTTGTGACAAGCCATCGAAATCCTTGCATCTGATTGGCTGAGAGCAAATTTGTCATAGAAATGTGGCAGTTGTCACTGATTAAAAGTTTCATGAAACGGGTCCCTAGTGACTAGAATGGTCCATCAATTTAAACTAATGTGAGCATCCATTGCTTCCGTTTCATCATTGACTGAGCTTTGCAGAATTCATGAAATTGCGCCCTCTATCTGTATATAGGGTACAGGAGGAATTGGAGGAGCAGCTCGGCAGTCAAATGTTCGTCAGTTTTCAGGATATGAGCAAGTTGGACTACCTATCTATGGTAAGGTCAACAACAACAACAAAAGCAAAAACAACAACAAAAACAACAACAACAAAGGAAACATTTCGGTTATATTCACTTAAATTCAGTACATGTACAGGGGCGGATCCAGGAATTCCGTAAAGGGGAGGCACCTTTACAAAACCAGCCCCCCCCCCCCCCCCCCCCGCGCTCCGCCACTGCATGTATATATTCCTTTCAATGTACATGTTCCCGTTTGCAGATCCTTGCTAAACATACTGAAGAGGTGTTAGAAATAACCCCAAGAAATAATTCATGCTGATTGCAGCTTTTTCTGTGTATGACCACGACTTTTCAAACAATCCACAGAGGGCATATAGCATTAACATTTATGATAATCAATGTACAATACCCTGCACAGATCGTTCGTAAAGCGACTAGGAAATCATGCTCAATATCACGGGAAATTTTATAAACAAAATTGAAGAAATAGAAGGAAAAGATCCATCACACTTTGGCTGTCATTTAGTAACACTTGACTGAAAATTGTTATACAATTTTCATAACAAGTATATGATTTTTAAAACAAACAATTATTGTCTGAATGGCTTAGGGCAGGGTGACAAGAACTTGAATGCGATGTGAATGTACATCCGTAACCCACACCTTCATCTTTCCATAGCAAAATCATATTGCATACTGTTAACGTCACTTCGATCACTTCAGTATTTATTACATACTAGTATCACGTATATCATCACTAAAAGATTTCACTACTGCTGTATACTCTCTTCATGACTTGCGTACCATGAAAATGAATGTATGTTTTTGTCTAGTAATATAAATTTGAATTGAATTGAATTGAATTGAAAAGAAAAAAAGTAAATCATAAAGAGCAAGTTCCTTTATAAACTAATGAAATTTATAGGCACTTTGTTTGTATGTTTTGCGTTTAATGATCATAAAATGACTTGTTAGTCGAGAGTTATTCCCCATCTAGTCATAGTGAATAATATCACCGCGATGTGGTAGAATCTTTGGTGAGTCCATGCTAGCCATAATCATTGTAGGCGCCCTCGACTTTAATGTCCTGTGAACGAGATCTCTCATTGACTGCCTGTGATATGCGAACTTGAATTGCTTTTTATGTCTGATCCAGAACGTCTTGATATAAAGTCACAGTCATTTTTTTTTCTTTGTAGACATTTATGTACAGGAATTTCTGCATGTACTAGTATGTAATTTGAACACATAAATGGAGTGGAACTCAGAATCAGAGGCGTTTTATTGCGTAACGTTAGATGCGTATTTTATGTAGATTCCTATGCGTATACAGCTTCACCTTATAGGTCACAGGGATGCCTACTTATTCTGTAAAGAGTAAAGGTGCATGTCTTTGTCACACACATTGAATAGGGACGGCCGAGTTCAATGAACGTAAGTACTGTCAACTATGTGATTCTGGCTGTTTATTCAGTTGGTCAGTAACTGATGGCTTTTCAGGCTGCATGGTCATCGTCATTGTTTTTGTTTTGTTTTGCCGTCCGTTCCCAGGTTTTGAAGGAAGCTCTTAGGTTATACGCTCCTGCTTCAATAGTGACGCGCGTGGCCGGATGTGACGTCAGAGCAAGTTCTGGCATAGTCATTCCTAAAGGGAGTCAAGTTAATGTAAGTTTGTGGGGTGCAAGGGTGTCTTCCTTAACCCCCTGAGACCCACCAGGTATTGACAATTGTTCAATGAGGTTACCAGTCATAGATAGGGTTAAATAGCACGTCGTCTTTTCCTTTTGACTCCAGTGATTAAACGTGGCATTACTGGGAACATTTTGGGTAGAGCATGAGGCTCTAGGACTTTGAAACACAAGGTCCTAGATTCAAATCCCTGCCTGGTGCTGACATCCTTCGAAAAGACGTTTGTGCACTCGATGTCCCTTTCGGTTCGGGTGTACATGTAACTGAATTTTAGGGCAATGACAGAAACTCCTCCGGAAGAAGAGTACAGTAGTTACAGTAACACTGAAGATCAATGACCACTCTGCATGGGCGGTTTATTGTTGTGGGTCAGTTGAATACAGTTGTATTTAAATTACAAGTAAGGACAATATCATGCCATGCCGTTGTAACTCAGTGGATTTAAGTGAGGTCCTTGATTGTGCAGGTGTCACACTGTACCAGTTCAGCGAAGAAATTTTCAAATTCAGCTCTGATCGTCTAAAAATCGGGCCATTTGTGAGGGCATCTTATGTCATCGTACTATATGACAGCCACCTATGGAGCTCCACAAGCTCCGGTATAGCAACTTTGCGTGCGCTGGGGAAGTGTCTGGCATGCCAAATAATATATTTTCCGAAGAACTTGAAAAGGTTAATTTTCGTATTGAATCTCTGGTGTCCATTTTGCCCTTCGTAAGACCATCGCACTTTTATAGCCATCCTGTGGCCTTTGTGTGTCCTTCGGGCAAACTTCTTAATGAAAATTCACACTTTTCGTGTAGCCCTGCTCGTAAAGTTATTCCTGGCAAAATCGTTCCGCTACCATCATTATCGCCTAAACTACATGGATTATGGTTGATATCAAATGTGGTCTTTTTCTTTCATATTGCTGCAGCTGAGTCCGTTTGCCATGGGGCGTATGTCACAGTATTTCGATGACCCGGAAGCGTTTCGTCCTGAGCGCTTTGACCAGAGGTATTTCATTCGAGCAAATTGTGCCAGTTCTCGTTCAGATTGGGCAGATATATATTAATATGTAACACCAGATTCGAACGATCCATTTTGAGTAAAATATTCAGGAAAGATGAGACTCTACAAGAAAAGTCCTCACACTCGAAAATGGACTCAATACCTACCTTTAAAAAAGTGTGGTCACTCCTTAAAAGGAATGGCTAGTAAATGGTCAGTGGGAATCAGCGGGAATGCTGGGGGATGATTGTTCCAATCCTTGTGGGATTAATTTAAGAGTACATTATATATCTATTGTTGTGTGAAAATAATTGTTTGCTTCAGAATGGTCTCATATTCAAGTAATGTGCAGTTTAATGTTTCCAGGTTAGCATGCCTGTACAGTGACGGGGCATGAAACTGCACATTACTTGAATATGAGACTGTTCTGAAACAAATAATTTTCACACAACAATAGATATATAATGTACTTTTAAATGAATCCCACAAGAATTGGAACAATTATCCCCCAGCATTCCCACTGATTCCCACTGATCAGTTACTAGCCATCCCCTTTAATGTATCGGTAATTATTCACACCTCTTACAGCTCAGTCAATTACAATATTGATGTCCCCTGAAAGTCAGATTGACATACCAGCTCTCCTAAAAACGTTTTCCCTGATTTCAGATAACTCTTCAAACTATAGTGTCCAAAAAACAAACAAACAAACAAACAAACAAACAAACAAACAAACAAACAAACAAACAAACTTTGAGTAAAGTGCACAAGATGCATACTATAGTAGTTTGACACTCTTCATTCTGTAAACGAAGTCGACTGTCTCCTCATTGAAACTGCGTGATTTCAAACCTTTCTGTAACCATTCGATTTATCGTAATGCATTTCGAGAGAAACTGTGGTTACAACATGCAGGGAGGTGGAAGCTCTCACCTCCCTGGTTACAAGTAGATGTTTGTCCACAGGAAGAAAAAACACATCAAGAGAATGGTCCTTCTTTTATTCAAATATCATGTGGTCATCTCCACCTTCCAAATTGACATGTATATCATATATTATGTCAACTGTACATTGTACTACTTAAAATGTTTACCATTATTATGATAGTTTGCAATAATTGTTCATTTTCCAGAGAAAGATATTAAAAAGATACAAATAACTGCGTCTTAGCCATAGATTCAGTTATTGATAATGCAGCAGATATAACTCCCTACTCAGTTGTTATGATTGCTGAGCCTCAAGAAAGAATCCCCTCCCCCCCCCCCAAAAAAAAAAGAATTGTTGTAGAACGTGCTGTCCATGATACTAACGCAGACTATAGGAGTATGTTGGAATACACTTCCTTGGCTCTATAAGCAGAAGATTTTGGAATCTGTTTTCCCTCTTATTCTTTCCTTTTTCTGTAGAACGCCTTCACCGTGTGTTTTCTTCCCGTTTGGATACGGTCAGAGGACATGCATCGGTCAGAACTTCGCTCTGGTAAGTACGACCTCATTTTTTGTTTGTTTGTTTGTTTGTTTGTTTGTTTGTTTGTTTGTTTGTTTGTTTGTTTGTTTTTTGTTTTTTGTTTTTGCTAATCTGTTCCAGGTTGATATACCCCACGTGTTATACAAACATTGTTTTAGTTTGCGCATGCCATTGTCATTGCATGCAAAGGAAACGTTTCTTGAAGAGGAATAATTGTCCTTACGCTTTATAAATCTTCAGTGGCGAATCTAGGGGGCGCCCCCTTTTATTTTGTTTTCTTTTTTTTTTGTTGATAAAAGAAAAAAGAAAAAAAAATATGAACACCGGGCGCCCCTTTTTGTTTTAAATAAAAGTACATGTGTATACCTGAAATTGCATAATGACTTTTTTTTTTTTTTTTATCTGTCAGCTGATGAAACCCCGGAAGTGGTACGAGAATTTTTTTTTCTTGATTTTTTTTTCTTACGTTTTAATGTCCATGTAATAATTGTTTCATTCTTTTCTGTTTCAATTCGTGATTCAGTAATCTCGTGTAAATTGTGTAATTGCTTGATTGGCATAATTGGGTCGTAATCAATTTATTACGTTGGGATGATCTAGTGATAATCACAATCGTTTCTTTTCTGCTCTCCCATCCCCACTTCTCCTTCTATCCCTTCTTCCCCTTTCTTTCTTTCTTTCTTTCTTTCTTTCTTTCTTTGTTTCACTGAAGATCGAAGCGCGTATCATCATGGCCAAGATCCTCCGGATGTTCAAATTCGAACTAGTTCCGGGTCAAAGTTGGGATTTGGCGTATGCTGTCACCATCCGACCTGTCGATGGCTGCAAGAATTACATCTCGCTACGGCACTGATCACGACACGTCAATTTCACACTGTGTATTCAACATTCTAAGCCGATATTACCTTGATCATATTAAACTCTCAAACTGTAAAGTACAAGTAAAATTTAGTCCGAGACGACATTGAAAATTATGGAAATCAAGCGAGCAAGCAAGCAAGCAAACAAACAGACAAACAAACAAACGAACAAACAAACCAGCTTCTCGCATCTTGCTGCCAAACAAGTGCTTTGAGGCAGAATAATCCACCTGTTGCTTCAGAATACTGGTACACAGATGACTCGTGGTATAGAGTTAAAGGCGCCTTTGAAAGGGAACAGCCTTTAGATACTATCTTGAATAATGATTGTACTTGTGTCTTTCACGCAGTGTTTTTAAAGGCCAAGGTTTATTACCGTGCCAACATAAGTTATGACTTTATTGAAAATATATATGTATGTATAATGTGTGCGTATGCAGATGATAATCGTTTATATAGGTAGTGTGATATACGTGATTTATGTGCATGAATAATTTCTTTGTCCTTATGTGTTATATAAATCGTCATGGATCATGATTCGCGCGCACAATCCTTCAGTTTTCAGACGTTCTGTTCCCATTCAAGCTTTTCATATGTATTTAACATATTCCTCCTTTAGATTGTATCTCGTGTGATTAATATAATAAGTCTCACAAATGGATAAGCAAATGTATTTTTATAAGCTAACGTGTGTGCTTATATTATTGTTGAGACCATTCCTTAATTCCGTTGCGCTATCCTTGGTTGCCTTGATTAAAGAAAAAAAAAGATAGAAAATACAATTCGTGTCATATGATATTGCAAAATGGGGAATTATGGGATGCGTCAGAAGATTCGGATGAAATGTGGTATGTACAGAATATACGAGAAGACTTTGTTTCACTTATTAAGAAGCAAAGATGTTACAAGAAATATGTATCATAAAGATATTGTGTATTCTCATGTCAAAAACTTTTAGGTATATGTTTATATGTATTTTTATCGAAGTGGATGGAATTGTATCAAATCAAAGTACAGACATATTGAATGAAATTGTACGAAATCATTACACCTATGACAATCTTGAAGTTCAATGATGTTACTTTTTATGAAAACATGAATAAAGGAATTTACAAACTGTCATTATACACAAATCACAGGTGGTCAAAAACATTGAATGTCCAACCATGTGTGTATATATATATGTATATATATATATATATATATATATATATATATATATACATTCATAATTATGTGTAGAGAGAGGGAGAGAGAGAGAGAGAGAGAGAGTGTGTGTGTGTGTGAATCTAAAATAGATATACGCTATTTTCATTTGTTAAGTGAGATCATCGTCAAACAGAAAAAAAAATCGGGATACTGCACTCATTGCATAACAAGAAATATTTTTGAAGATATTAGGCCCTATCGTACATCTTTATTATTTCCTTTTTTTCAGCAGATTAAATCTACATTTTCTCATATAATGGATATTTGCGTTTAAATCCTTCATATCTATATTTACATAAATGCTTATGTTTGTGTATTATGTATTTTTGTGTTGTTAAAGACAGCCACATAGAGAGAATATTACAATGGGTATAATCTTTGCTGAATTATCCACTGCGCGACCGTGAGCAACGATGTGAAAAATTCTCCGTACACATAAGCAGACATGGAAGAATCAATTGAACTTTGCTATGCGAGAATTATATCGCGAGTAAATCATTGCCAAAACTGTGACAAATTTTTGCCCGAATGTATACAAATATGACATGGGTTGCCCCGCATTTCCCACATCAGGGGGATTAGGTCGCACACTTTCTAACCCGTCTATAGTTCCGGGGGATTTTTACTGCAGAAAGTATCATCTTGTCCCGCGCACAGAACCAATTGAGTCCTCTGAATTTCACAGCACATCTTGCAATAGAGAAAGATCACTTGTAGGGCCCCCTTCTGGTAGAAATATTTCCACTATTTCCACATATAGATTTATTTTCAATCACAGATTCAAATTTTGATAAATTGACCATCATATTCCATGTTAGCAATAATTAAATACATCGTATACAGTATATCTAACCTGGGTATTAAATATAATTCTATCATATTATACATTTGATGTATTTGATGCATTGAGAAATATAAAAATAGGCTTGAATTGAATAAGATTGAAACTCGTTAGAATCATTGGCCCCTACGTTATCAACAGTAAACAGTTTGTACACATGCAGAATCGATGACATTTTGAAGTAGCGGTCCTTAATTAGATTGTTGAATCTGACACAAAATGTAAAAGCGATTTACACAGCATTGCTAATTTGAGAGGGAAATGTTGGAACTTTTTTTCCAAAGTGCACTTGTTGGCAATTTATAAGATTCGGCAATAAACCTAAAATATTCAAGAGACTTTCAAAGATTTCGAACCGATACAAACGATGATATGAACAGCAAGGGGACTCAAATAAAAAGATACTTCAAAATCTTGACCTTTAACCCTTTCTGTGTCAGGAACGTGGGCAGGTTTTACTCTGCTATGGAATTGTCTGCGCCAATCGGCATTCAAAGTACAAAGAGGGTTAACCAACGATGAACAATAAAACTTAACCACTTGACCTCCTAAACCACAGAAATAAATCTTTTGGGACTTGATGGGGTATATTTCTCGTAGCTGTATAAGTACAATGTAGACCTTTCCGTGCCCTCATACATCTGCAGCACTAAATATACGAAAATAAACTTGAGAGAGGGAGAAAAAAAAAAACGACACGAAATCATAATGATAAGGAATGTCTGTCTGAGCAAGGAGCTTTTAATAGCTTGTGTTTGAAGCGCATTGGTTCGAAAACACGATGTACGTAGTTTAGTTGACGGTGAATAAGGATAAATCCTATACATCCTTTCTTGAGGCTGGAAACTCTACTTCAAACCAAGCGGGACTATACATTTATCTTTTGTGCATCTTCACTGGCACAAAATCAACGCACTTTTTGAGAAATTATTCTGTTATTGTAGAATGAAATTTAGGAAAACAGTCATCTCATTAAATCAGTGTATGTAGTTAGAATTGTGAGCAATGAAGCATTATGATTACAATTAGGCCTATGCAGGAAGAAGGGGTTGACACGATATCGACACAAACATGACTTTGTCTATCAGAGTATCAGAGTTGTATTTATGAAAAGACAAGCACAGGTAGAGCTATATATGGATGTCTATCCTCATTAAATTATAGGATACGGTTATTAAGGACGATGCAGTTGGGGGGGGGGAGAAGGTTACTTTATCTTAAAAAAACACTTACAGCTCTTGGTAAAAACCATACTGCTTCTGTTTTCAGAATCTTCAAATTGAAACATGAATAAAGCAAACACTCGTACGAAACACCGTAGTCCTGCATGGCCTTAAGATAGTTTTGATGTCTCTAAAAGAGGTAAGTTTAAAACTTTTCTAGTGGAATGACTTGCAGAAATTAAAATGAACTATTCTCATTAACTATACTTATCCTGTTTCTTTATTCACCTTTTTGGTACGAACAAACGATAGCATGCTTTTTATAATTTCTTTAGCATTTGTGTCTTCACACCTTTATTATGCTTATTTTTTCTTGGTGATACCTACACCGCCAGTCCTTGATATGACTTTATTTCTTCAAATCCACTCGAGTAGGGAGTACAATATTATTTTTTTAAAAGTTAATCTTTATATCAACTATAGGGCCTACACATTTCGGACCTCTGCGTCTGAGAGGTGCCAGACCTCAGACAAATTATCCTTGAGTTGAACGTTTAGTTGGCGTCAATAAAGAAAACAGGGTAGAGATTAATTTTTTCGCAAATATTTGCTTTTCGTCCAAGAGCTTATTAAATCATGTGGTTTGTTTCAGCCTAGCAAAGCGAAGTAAAACTTCTCTGTTGCCCAAAGTCCAGTGTTGACCAACCAATCCTGTTTAGATAATCAACAAAAGATGGCGCCCTACATTAACTCGATGCTGATATTTTCCCCGGCTCGTCGACTTCTCGTTTGTTTACATTTTAATCCCGGGTTCCACGTGTTGGTCTGCACGATCGCTCGGTCGATAAATCATGATTTCATCCCCATTCTCCAGCGCTCCGGCGGAGTACCCAGGTCTGCTGTCGTCTGTTGATCGGCGGTAAACTTTAGCACCGCGGCTCGCTCTGCCCATACATCACGCGTGCTTACCGAATGTCGCCTTTCCCGATTCGTCACGGAACTGTGAGCTTCTGGCTGCCAAGCCCCGCAGTGGAATAGTCAAGAAGAGGGACAAAGTGACCATGAGTGGACGCAAAGTGAATTCGGCGACGGGCCAAATCAGTTCAGGAGATTTATTTGGCAGACCGTAAAATTGCAAGTGGAGTGGAGTGTGGTCCAAAGTTCATGTGCAATATATTAACACTTATTTTAAGGTCGTAGTACGACGGCATCTGTGAAAGATTTTGGCCTCCGGATCTTGTGCGATCCCGAAGTTGAAGCAACGGACATTCATTTATCGGACACCAACTCAGTAACTGCACCATACAAGTGTTGAGAAAGTGGACTCGTACATCTGAACCATTCGCGAACGATATTTAGATCTAGCTCTTTACTGTACTCTTCGTCGGCGATCGACGTCTCCCGGTTGAAATTGTCGAAAATTTTGTCTTTTGATTTCTAATTGGCCACCTGTTGAGAGTTACATTTCGTGCATTCCACAACCACTTTTTCGTGAATAGGATTACCATTGCGTTTGTGATACCGAGCCCGCCGAAGAACAGGTGAGTTGTAATCTCGCTTTCCAGCCTCGCCTCGGGTACAGAAATGTGATTACATTCAACCTTCCTCTTCCTTCAGAATAAATCTGATGATAAAACCCGGGCATCAAGAGCTGGTATGGTAACCTAGGTATTTTATGAATATCTTGATGACGACGATGCATGGTATGGCAAAGCAATTCTTGTTGACATCCTGAACTTTCTTATCTCATTTGGTTGGACTGGCATGCACGTAACGAGAATAAGGTTATTACATGTCTTAGCGAATTTAACCTTGGACATGGACTGTTGCTGAGGTGAAAAAGAAGAACAAAAGTACCGATACCACATCAAAATAAAGATTATGCTGTTCCATTTTCTGTGTAGACCTGGGTCGTATGATGGTGACATCATTTAGAAGATGATGCTCTGATCGAATGCCAGGAAAAAATTTATATCATAATATGGTGTCTCCTCTGATATTGAAATAATATAATTATCACTTTTATATGTAGATGTCAAGACTTCAGCTATTAGCAACGTTATACATGTACATCCTGTCTGCTTGTACATCTGTTCATTTTGCAGAATTGTGTTCATTTAAACCAGCTTACATTAATCAAAGTCAATCTACCATTCTCTATCAATCCAAGGTATATCTATTCCAATCAGACCAATCAAAATACAGGGATACAGGTTTACATGTGGTTCATGATGATTAATAAACCAACAGTGATCTGCAAAGGAGGGTTGAAAATTATTATTATTATATATATATATTTTTTTTTTAAATCAAACATTCACAGATAGCCAGACCCTGGTAATGGTAATAAGTAGGGATTGGGTCGCACAATTCTGGTCCAATATAAAAAATATGCTACTGGCATAAAATGAACATATACCAAAAAAATATATATACAAAAAAAAAAAAAAAGGAGAGAAAGAAAAATGTCTAAGTGGATAGTTGGATTGGATTATGGATACTGAATTGTAAATTTCTGCGTACTCATTGCTTGTAATTTGACATTCAATTGAATGGTGTTTAGGCAGTACATAGTGTATGTCATACTTGGTGCATTGCTACATCAGCCCACACAACTTTAGACAAAGAGTTTTACAGAGTTTGACATCAACACTAGTGTCAAATGAGTGACTCACCTATTTGTTTGATTTTCTTCTTTGTTCAGTACCATAAAAGGCATGCAGTCTAAAGATTTACTTACTCTATTCCAGTCTGAGCAACAATTAGTTAGCTTCTGTCAACAGATGCACTTACAAGTGTATTCAGGACTACCAGAAGGCTATTATGTATAATTTTATAACTATGTGGATCCTACTTTTATGCCATGTACACCTGTACATATGTATTACCACATCCATCAAAGAAATGCCAGTGTTACATTACCAATGCCTCCATATCTAGGCCTACCTTTTTAATGTGTATAGCTTAGCAAAGTGAGGAATACTCGACATTATGGGGAGTGGAAACCATTTGACCAATATCTTTCCATTGATGTGGCCATTGGTGAAACTAGGTGATTTATCTACATGAGAATGAACCTAGAAATATTTTTGTCATTTTTTTTTTGGGTGAAAATTACCAGCTCCAAAACTTGTTACTGATATGTGTTCAGGGTAATATATGAAGGGTTTGTTTGCAAAAACCGATAAGTCCATTTTTGAAGATTTTGAAGTACGATCTCTGTCATACAAAATAATACCTTTTAAATGATATATTGGTCACTACATATAAAGCTATATTTTTGAAGATATGGTCAAAAGAAGCAAACATTTTCTTATTATTCTCTTTATTTTTCTTGACCTTTAATCGCAAATATCTCCATTTGGCAAATATGGACTTATCGGTTTTTGCAAACAAACTCTTCATATCCTCTGCCTTCTGAAAGATATGGGAAGTGCTCTTTAATTCTTATGGCTAGGTAGAAATATGAAAATAGGTTGAATGCTTTTTGTATTTTCTTTATATTTACCTACTGTGACATCACAAGTTGTTGTAGTTTTCTCATCCAGTGATGGCAGCACGTGGCTTTAACCTAAACTGTAAAAATCCATAACTTTTTGAGTGGATTGTCAAATTTCCTCAATTTTCACTGACTGTGTAGAGCCTACTACTGCATTATATACTGTATGCATTCACTGAATTGTCACTAATTATGGTAATATATTTCCCTTTAATAATTTGTATTGTGACTAAACTGTTAGTAAAACTTGCAACAGTCCACAAACTTTTGAGAAGACCTTTGCTGAATATGTGCACTGCAACTGGTGATGCCATTTCACAATTACATTTGTTTTATGTAATGCTCCTCCCCCCTTAATTGCACTATCAGACTACAGAGGGTTTTGCTATCAAGGTACTTTGTGATCATCAAGTTGTCAATACCATGTGACTAATGACACTTGTGCTGCTTGTTCTCAGCCATAAGTGAGTAAGTGTTCATGTATCACATAGTTGAGACTATTTTTCTTATTCCAGACTGTGACAAGCTAGCCTGCTTTCAGACCCCTGTCTATTATTTCTCCTTACTACCATCTTCTGTTCAAAATCTATCAACTGCTAATCCTACTATACTTTTATCTTGTTTCTTTGAATGTGTCATGCTTATACATTTCAAACCATTTTCTGATTAATTTGCTCTAGCAAGTGATAAATATGTTACTTCAAGTATTGATCCTTCTTGAACAAGGGGAGAAAATTAGCTAGCAGCCTTGAAACTGCACTACAGAGAATTAATCAGAAGCTTCAAAATCCCTGCTAGGGGGATTAACTGTGAACATGGGTGAGCAGACAAGGAAGTTGTATATTGATGGTGGTGAATGGCTTGGATGTTGGTAAGTCTGCTTATTATCCTGGCTTCCTTCAACACATTGTCAAGTCCCTGGGGAATATTTGCTACAGAAATCATCATTTTGTCACCAAGAGTGCCATTCTCATTGCCCTCAAAATTTTATTTTTTATTTATTTATTTATTAATTATTATTAGCATTATTACTATTATTATTATAATTTCTATTTTTTTTATTTTATTATTATTATTATTTTTTTTTTTTGGGGGGGGGGGGGAGGGGTCGCGATCCTGATCAATTTTGAAATTTTACTAGTGAGATCAAAAATAATGTTTTTTTTTTTTTTTTGGGGGGGGGGGGGGGGCAAGATTTGGGTCTTGATCCAAAATGCCCAAATTTATTGCAATTTTTTTTTCGCAAAAAGAAGCCAAGATGTGTGATGAAAATAGTGACTGCAAAAATTTGGGTCATGATCCAAAATGCCCAAATTTATTGCGATTTTTTTTTGTAAAAAGAAGCCAAGATGTGCGATGAAAATAGTGACTGCGAAAATTTGAGATGTTGTATCCCACAATGCACCATGCTTGTCACTCTATGCTATTTTTACTCCGCTGTGGTGCGTTGTGGTGTATTGAATTGGCCTTGAGATGTAGGCCTACAAAGTAGACTAGTAAGCATACCATTCATAACGTGCGTGGGTATGATTAAAGCTCTTAGCCTATAATTGGGACCCATAAAGTTTCGATTTTTTAAAAGTGAGAACAGGAAACAAAAAGACATTTCCCTGATTGTGACCAAAATTTTAAAATGTTTGCAATGAGAACAGCACTATTGAATTGCCACAGTTAGATCTTACTGTGTATCATAGTTTGGAGAAAAGATGCGCTGGAAATGGTTAAATTTGTTAAATCTGCACAAAATCAAATGTAAAACTTTGCAAAAATTTGCAAATTTCAGAGAGAAACAGGAATTTTATTCTTGTAAAATGTGTTGCCAATTTATTAATCAGTACAGAATGTAGTGATTGAGAGGCTTTTGAAACTTTCTACAACTGAAATGGCAAACAATTATTTTCACATCAAAAAATTGTTTACTCTGTCTCTCTTATGAAGCAGTAACAATGAATAATAAAAATTAAGTAATGAGGAGATACAACACCAACAAGAAAAAAGAGAGATGCATGTACACCGTATGCACACACACAACATACAAAACTGTACATGTATACAGAGAAGCCAAATGAAAGGACAATGAAACATAATTCCAGTGTCATATTTTTGAAGATGATGTAAATGTGTCAAATTATACACCAAGCTCAGCCTGGAAGACCTTTTATCAACTGGTCCTTCACTTGACTCCCCCCTCCCCCCACCCCCCCCCCCCCAAAAAAAAAAAGTTCCTCAAATATTAATGAGAGGTTGGTGTTTAAAGGGTGTGTACAGTTCTGGTTGAGGTGAGGATTTAGCTTTTAACGTTTTGCAAGATATTCAGAAACCACTCTATGAGATGTCAAAGAGCATGCAATTCCATGGGGTATCAAAAGTTTACGTTTTGATGAAAATCAGTTTTGAAATGGCTGAGATATCCAAAAACAAGGTGAAACAAAGAGATCCTAATAAAGTTGTGGCATGTCGCCTTTTAATATTATCACTTTTTTGGATATCTCATCCATTTGAAAACCGATTTTCATCAAATAAATGTTGAACCCTTCTTAAAATTACATTCTCTTTCATATTTCATAAGAGGTTTCTCATTATCTCACTTTAGGAATGTGCAAAACATGAATCCCCCTCAACCAGTACTTTACAGTCCCTTTAAGTGTGATACTTCCCTTGCAAAAGTGTTTCATGTAGAAAGCGGCAACTGAAAAAAGCGGCAACCAGTTTTGGGAGCAGAGAGAATGATAGTTATGAGTTCATAATGAGGGAGATAGAAACATATTGTGGATATAGATGGAAGAAAACAGGGGACATGAAGACAAAGCTATTTTATTGGAGAAATTGGAGATGGATTATTATTATTATTATTTCGTTTTATTTATACAGGGTAGCCCCGTCAGTAATCAAGTACTGTTTTCCATGATGGTTACAAGTATTTGAGGAAAAAAGTAAACCAAAAATATCCCCCTAAAACATCCTCACTATGTATTTCTGTTGGGCTTCAAGCTCATCTAAAATGCTTTTAGGTATCAAATATATGCTACAATATCAAGCCATAGATTAAATCAGTAAATCATTGTGTGATACCACCACGGACAGATAAAGGGCTATTTCTGCCAAGCCAATATGGTAAGCGAAAGGTTGTGAAGGAGATTTATAGTACTGCCATAAATCTTGTGGTGGCATTACTTTGAGGACTTTTTAGCGCTAGAGGGCAAATCATTATCAGAGTGCAAGCCTTCCATATTTTTCTACCTATTTTGCTATTTTAATTATATGGGTCAACCTTTTTCCACAAAAGAAACCCTGCAGAATTTGTATTCACTACACTTTGTAGAAACTGGTTGGAAGTTGCTGATAAAGTATTGATTCAAAAGAGTTACCATGCCCAGTGAAAACCGCAACTTTTGTGCAGGTGAGAACAAAGGACCGCTTTCTTGCATTTTGCTCTGACTTCTGATATTATATCTCCTCTTACAAAAGGTAATAGAAGCTTTTTGTGAGTTGTAAGAGTTGTTAGAGCAGGATATACAATGATAATTATTTCAAGCATAACGGACATCATCCAGAAAAAAAAAAAAGCTCCACATGGTGCTGCTGTGTTTAATTATGGTATGCCTCCATTCTCTGAACTGGTGACTTCCATTGCCGTGGTAACAATGGCAGAATGGACCAGATTTCAAGGGACATGGCCGGCCTCTATAAGTGTAGTTTGTGACTGGATGCTCATCTTCATATTTTCTATTCCCTTTCTCTCTTTCTCTCTCTCTCTCTCTCTCTATCTCTCTCTGATTTGCAGATACCATAGCAATTCATGTTTGTGTCCGATAACCCCCTGGCTTTATTCCCGACATTCAGTAAAGCGTGGAGTTGAGCCTTTGAAGCCATTTCACCGCCCATACTGCTCTGTTGGCCAACTCACAGAGGAGGCTCTGAACTGCACACTTGGCTCCCCTGCACAGTGTTTGAGGACAAACTAGTGTTTGTTCTACTGACAGGGCTTGACATGAAGATATGTTGACTTAGCAATTGCAGTCAATATATTTCCCCGACATTTTTTTAAAGCCAGAAGGGCAGTAGCCCAGTGGGCATTTAGAAAGAGCTAGGTGTTTTGACAGCATACCATAATTGGTGACTGAGGATTAGTTAAATGTCATTATAGCTCTGCTCAAAGAAAGGAGAAAATCTAAAGATTCCCTGTAGTCCAAAGTCCACATAATATTTACAGGAGATGCAACAAACTAGATGAAAATGCCTTGGTCGTAATACTAATAGGGACATATGTCTGCATCTATCTGTAGGATGTACATACAGATGTATGTATTTATAAACTCACTCGTAGTTTGGAGCAATCGTCAAGAATGATTGTTTTGAAAACTTTGCATTCCCATTGAGAGTTGCTTTAAAGGGAAGGTAAACCCAAAGAGCAATGTGGATTGAGTGAAAGCAGCAACATTAGTAGAACACATCAGTGAAAGTTTGAGGAAAATCGGACAATCGATGCAAAAGTTATGAATTTTTAAAGTTTTGGTGTTGGAACCGCTGGATGAGGAGACTACTAGAGGATATGACGTATGAGTGGACAACAATACAAAGAAAATATAAAGGAAATTCAACAAAAATTCACTTTTCTAGAATTATGAAAGAGCAGTGGACCAACCGCTTTCAGAAAGCAGAGGGAATAATTGCTACCCTTAACATTATGTCAATATCAAATTGATGGAATTTGTAATTTTCATGAAAAATGGATTTTTGTAGTATTTTCTTTATATTTTCTTGGTATTGTTGTCCACTCATACGTCATAACCTCTAGTAGTCTCCTCATCCAGCGGTTCCAACACCAAAACTTTAAAAATTCATAACTTTTGCATCGATTGTCCGATTTTCTTCAAACTTTCACTGATGTGTTCTACTAATGTTGCTGCTTTCACTCAATCCACATTGTTCCTGGGGTTTATCTTCCCTTTAAAGGGATGGTACAAGATCTATGGAAGTGGGAAACTCTCTCTTCCTCGAGGAATTTGCTATCCGTGGTGTAGTTCAATTTCCAGTGTAAATAGTTTCAGATAACTTTGATGGTCATTTCTGAACTGCTTTGGATAATAAATGATTGTAAGTTCCACAAAAATTTTGATTTTGTTTACAAAATTGCTATCACAATCTGAGCACCCTTTTGATCCCATTATCATACAGTGTAACAAGATGTGATTCATTTTGTTTGATAAAATGTTCAGTGTTTTGAATAGATATTTTCTTACAGTCAGTGAGCATTCCAATCAAATTGTCATTTCAAGGCAGTAGGGCTATATCTACTGTTTGATAGTAATCCAGAACAGTAGAGTTTGTATGCACTGAAATATAAAAAGGGAAAAGTATACTCAGGGTTGAGAAAAGCAAAGCATTTAAGTTGCTTACAAGTACAATGTACAATTAATCTTGGCTCAATATTTATTTGGGCCCCACTCTACATCTTGTTCTATTTGTTTTCTTTTTCTTTGAGGGGATACTGGCATTGCAGTTGCTCATTTTGTTTTCCACTTGTGACAAGTGGTATGTTTTTCCTATAAGAGTAGGCAAACCCATCAAGATTTACAACTACCATCGGTAGGGCTCTTTTTAAAGTATCATGCATTTGCTTATCTGACTTGATCATGACTCCCGACCTTGGCTGTTAAAGATGATGACATCTGACTCAAGAATTGTGTCACAGAATTGACGAAATTGAGTGGGAAATTTTTCCTTTTGTCAAACCCTGTCTCCACAATAAAATTTGCCAGCATAGCTGGAGGCAGTTGTAGTTGTAATCAATCCATCAAATCACTGAGCCTGTGTATCTGTATTGCAAATCTCACATTCCGCACATCAAGTTTAGACACGGTACTTTTTTCGTCTCCATTTCAATAGTTGTTTTTTTTTTTTTGCCTGTTCTCTTTTCAAGTATTCATTCCAACTGTAAATCGTAATCGTAAACACGAACTGTTCATACCTGTAATCTGAATTTTATATGTCTCCTGCTCACTGGCATTGTACAGCGTACATGAGAGAAACTCACAATACATAGTATTGTTGATTTTTTTTTTTCCCTCAAAGGGTTACAAAAGGTACGAATGTATGGGAATGATAGGATCTACTGTGGTCTGTCTATTTTACTTAGTTCACATTTCCTCACCCCATCTTCTGCTAGTTAAAAGCAAATGTCATCAATGCTTTCTAGAAACTACAAGTCAGATTCTCTTTCCACGTTCTGGAAAGAAATTATTTGTTTTGTTTTGTTTAATTCTGCTTACGTTTTGTAGGTATCTGTACTATTGTGAAATCACAACTCTATGACACGAGTTTCGGTTTAGAGTGGGTGGCATATATGGAATTAACCAAAGCTTTAAAAAATCAATACTTACAGTATTTGAACAATTTTCCAAGCTTTCTTCAGAAGTGTCACCATTGAATGTTATGTTATAATGTACCAATCTTTCTACATTACCTGAATCCACAATCTTTGAGGGAATTTCTCCATCAATTAAAGAGGCTCACTGTAAGCAAGGAATTTAATTTACCTGTGTAAAGTAAACAGTATACAGACTGTACAAAGTCACTGTGCTTGGTTGCACTTGCAAGGAGGTATGAGAACCTCCTTGGTACTTTGCTATGGATTCACAGATTTGGTTTGGTTTTGCATATAACTGCATTATCTTTCAAAACTGCAATACAGTGTGTTCTTTCTACTGACTCTCTTGTCTTTTGTTGTTGCTGATGTTATTATTGAATGATAATGATAATAATAAAAATAATTGCATTCATATGTGGCTTTATACTGGTGTTTCTACGCACACTGGTACTATATACAAAAAGAGTAGAGTAACAATAACATAATTAGGACAATGTAATACCAAAATTACAGTCGCAAAAGAAGAAGATACCGCCCCCCCCACACAATTTTTAATATGTGATTCAGTAATACGATAATTAATAAAGTTCTGACTGTGTGTGCCTACAGAAAAAAACATTAACAACAAAAAATTATCAAGTTGACATCAAGTTTAGTCTATCTCTCTAACAGTTACAAAAATATGCTGATATGAAATCAAGCAGATGTTCATATCGAGCAGCAAATAAATTGTGAAGCTGTGGTGGTGGCATCTGCTTGCTCGTATTGAAGAATCATGCGATGAAGATCCTGAATTGTGGTGCCTTATGCAATAAAATTTGAAATTCATTTGAAATTCATTTCAAATCAGAGCATGTGTAAGATTATGATTCTATAAATGCTGACATTCAAGCATTTAACAAACCTCATGCTTGAATATCATGCTTGAGCAAGAAACATAAAAGGAGGAAGCATAATATAATCACATGAATTCTGAGTATGAACAAATTGATGAACATACATGTATAAAGTAAGGACAAAAAAAGAGGAGATTCACTTGACATATTCTACAACTTACATTGTATAGTAGAGTCAAAACCAATACTAAAGGTATAAGCAGTCTGAGACTTTGTGGTCCGAAGAACATTGAGAAGAGAGGGAATTAATGTATTCTCCCCCCTCATGGGATGGTCAAATATTTATCCTGGATTAGTTGAGATTGTTGTAATGGGGTAAATAAAGCCTTGAGGTATGGGTCTACCAACATACAATGTACATCAAACTATAGCATGGGTTGGGATCAGCATGAATTAAGCCAGCATAGTATGGCATGTGCATGTGCATGCAAGAGGGCTAGTGTGTTGAGGGCTCTCTATGGAAAAAAAAGAAAAGAAAAGAAAGAAAGAGAACCAGTACAATCCACCAGTGAGATTAACAGATTAGGAGGGGCAGAAAGAAAATACTGTAAAACCAGAACGTTTTACGTGCATAAAACTTTGTGAATTCCGTAAGGAGTTTCATGCTGCTTATGTTTATGGTTTTGCGGTATTGCAGGTACAGAGTTTTGTACATAGTATTGTTTTCATATTCATATAAAAACAAACAATAATTATGGAAGTAAGAGAAAAATAGGTAGGCAGATAGGTAGGTAGGCCTACAGGTAGAGGTAGAATGTTGAAATTGGTCAGTCATGAAGTCTTATACCCCTTTCATAAACTCAATAATGCGGATAATATCCGCAACATTTGGTCGTAAAATCGGAGCGGGGAAAGAATAATGCGCATTATTTCGACCCTTCTATTATCCGCATAATAGCAGCATCGGGACCAGATTTTGAGTTTATGAACGCAAACCCAAATAATGCGGATAATTGCCGGGGTGCGGTCAAACGTCACCTGTCTTTCCCGCAGAAGGGGGGTGTGCAGTCACCATGACGATTAGCCGCCTTTTTCAGGACGGGTGCTCGTAAAAATAATGCGGATTATTTTCAGAGTTTGTGAACGCATTTTTTATTGAATTGTCCGCATTATTCTTATGCGGATAATAGGAGGATGAGTTTATGAAAGGGGTATTAATGTGTTTTCTTTTTTTTATTCTTTTGAAGTGTCATATTATGTTGGACACTTTCATGTGATTACCAATTGTTTTACCAGAGTCTCATAAAGTCTCAAAATGACTGTTGGAGTGCTAGAGGCAAATACAAGCTAATATTTGTACCTGATATTTCCTTGCATTGCTCAGGAAAACGATGGCTTCTCCAGTAAGTTCAACAGCCATGGAGTGTATCTTTTTTGAGGTTATCGCACCTGCTCTTGTCACTGATATTGGTGTATTTGGAAGCAATTTCCTTATTTTTTGTTGGGGGGGGGGGGAAGGGAATCTTTTTGATCTCATGATGTACCCAGAGTCCACCCTTCCCTTATTTATAACAAGTGTCGTAATATCGTCAAATCTCCCGCAAAACCACATCAGAGTTGAATCACCCTCTATTTCATCCATGATGTATTATCCCACAGCCCTTTTCTTTGAAGCAAATATTAAACGAACAAGTATTTCAAAACATTTTTCGCGAATCGGCGGCGACCGCCTTTTTTGCGGCATGAAATTTTCGCGAACTACCACTGGCATTCAATGCATACAGTGTAGACAAGAACTTTCGCGAATCTCGGCGCTTGCGAAATTAAAATGCACGCGAACATTCCTTGTTTTACAGTATGCAAGCAATAATACACCCCCCCCAAAAAAAAAACCAAAACAAACAGAAATATGGCCCAATTTTTGCAATGTGATGTGTATCATGACTTTATTTTTTCGTCTGTTTGTATGCCTACTCAAGAATTAACTGTTTTCATGTTGTATAGTGAAGATCTAATTTTCAGACAATGTTAATTTTGGGCGTGGGTGTGTATGAATCGGGCTTCTGTGAAAACTTGGTTATTGCCAGGTCAAAAAAGCAATCACTAAGCCATCACTGTGAGACTTCATTTTGGGACCCCCTCCATGCCCCCCTCCGGGACGCCTTCCCCTCTGGAGAAACCGATTCATTGAGCGCAGGGTGCCGGTTGGTGATGAATGGTGGGTGATCGAATACAATTGGTTTTGAGTCGTGCAGACTGCCGTGGATGATTTAGGCTGGCAAGGGTGCACATAACCCTCGATCTCAGTGCAATATCATGGAGATGGATATAGGGTGAATGTGTACACTTGAAAAGTTCAAGGTACTATACTGGACTCAACATTGTATACAGTCCTATTGACATTCTCTGACCATTCCTGGAGGTGATGATTAAAAACAGTGGCGGATCCAGGAGGGGGCACACTGGGCGCCCCCTTTATTATTTTTGTTGTTTACCAAAAGAAATAAAAAGAAAAATGGGGGGGGGGGGGAGGCGTCCACCCCCTCTAATTTTGCAAAGGCGCCCCCACTCTCCAGAATTCCTGGATCCGCCCCTAAAAGATGAGAGTGACTTAGAGAGGACGAGTAAAGAATAGTCAAAATGGCCAAGGGTGTTACATTGTAGTTCAAATTTGTAGAAAAAGGTCAATTTTTTGCCACTTCTATTTGTTATCTTTATGTGTCATAGAATCCTGATTTATTTTGAGATGTACAGATTTATAATGAAAAGGCTGGGATTTTTTTTTTTGTCATTGCTGGGATCATTTGTATGCTGAATTGAATTGAATCAAATGTTGACTAATTTTGTTGCTGTGAAGAATAAAAAATACTTTTTTGCAGTCAATCATAGCACTAATGGCTGTTAGTCCCTTTAAAATCTTAATCACTGAAATAATATTATACTGTACGAATGGGCATATGTGTGACAAAATTGGCAATACTAATCAAAGTTCCATCCCATGAAAAGTTAAATGTAGCTGTCTGTGATTTGAGATTCAAATTTTGATTCAAGAGTAGTTTAATCTACACCATGCATGAGCTTGTGTGTGATTCACAAAATAAGTGAAATTTCACACCTTTTAAATCTGGTCATTTCTGTAGACTTTATTGTTGTGGCTTTTCCCTTTTGCTCCTTTTCGTTTTCTTTCTGTTGGTACGTATATAACGTATGATATTTTCTCTTTCTCTAGATGGAGAGAAGGAGGAAGATTTTCTACTGTGCATGCTCTTCTCAATAGGCCCGTTCACACAAAAGGGAAAAAGTGCGATTTAAAAATCAATTTTCTTATCGCGATCAAAATTTCGAAATTTTTTCCAGTGTGGACAGAAAAATCTCACTTATTACCGCGATCCTTATCGCGATCCAACTCGCACTATTAGTGCGATTTTTCAGAATAATCACGATTATTTTGCCAAGCGTCATGTGTGTGAGCGCGATCGAGATTCGGAAATCGGTATTTTTAATCCCATCGTTCGTAGCGCGTGCGAAACTCTATTGGGACTGCGGGGTCAGTCTTCGGTCATGCAAGATTCGCGCATGCCCAGTTTGGCCACTGATCGTTCTTTCCTTGCTGCGAAGTGCGATTTTTCCCTGTGTATGAACGGTTGAAAAAAAAATCGAAATTTGGATCGCGATTGAAATTTCGATTTTCGTTGTTTGTGAACGGGCCTAATGTCCTTGTCCCATGACAACTGTCCAGTACTTTGTATACTACCCCCCCCCCCCCCAATATGGAAAGGCAGATTTGGGTTTTTTTTGCAGTCTGTTCCATTTCCAAGGGGGATCCTTGTGGCAAGTATTCTCAGAGGAGCATTAGACTGTTCTGTTCTCCTTCTCTCATTCTTTCCTTCTCTCTCTCCTACTTTTCTTCCCTCTCTCCTCTTTCCCCTGCCATGTCTGTCTTCTATCATTCCATCCTTTCTTGCAGACTACACTTTACTTCGGAGAGCCATTCATTCTCAAAAATGATTTTACACCAGTGCACAAGATACATTGCATTCTCAAGAGGTTGCTGCTTTTCAGTAGCAATACACAGGTGAGGTGATCACATCATCACTTCTGCCAGTTGGAATGCATGGTTGCAACTAATACATTGTGTCATATTTGATTTGTGAAAGCTTTGAAAAACCTTACAATACCACAACGTTCTTATTTTAGGACTGATTTTTATGTAACCCCCACTATTCTGATCACATTCAACTTGATCATGATGTGAATTTACACTCAAACATCTTAGCTATTATATTTCAAGTTTTAGCTGGATGTGTAGTATTACAGGGCATTCAGATGCAAAAAAAAAAAAAAAAAAAAAATTATACTATAACGGTATAGCTATACCAAAACTGTATAGCTATACGATGAATCATTGTATGTCTGAATGCTGACTAACGAAATGACGTTATAACGAAACGACGTATAGCGAAACGATGGTCAGATCATCGTTTCGAACTAGAACTTGATAACGAATCAGCATTCCATGTGCATCTGAACGTATGGCGACCATAGAACGGTATAACTGGGTGGGACTTAATGGGAGCGCGCACAAATGGTGACCCTACAGCTGTCACTCATGACTATAACAGCATGCGCAGTGGGAAACTGCGCATCTACTACCTGCGTGCAACATTTCCATGAACGGTCGAAATTAGTGTCTGAACTGTCTGTCGGCTATACGATGATTCTTTATACGTTGTTTTGTTATCGATTTTTGGTATAAAATGGCATGCGTCTGAATAGGGGGTTAAAGTCATAGCATCCACTAAATTTTATGAACTTTATTCTCCACCCACTCCCATAAACTACTCTTATCTGATAATACTCTTGTGTGCTTACCTTCAGTATAACACATAATTTCTGCACCAAATATACTAGTGCAAGCACTCCTCTACAGTTGCAGATTGACTGCCTAGCTATCATATCACACTAAATGACTGTTTTATTTTGGTTCAACAGATGCAATAACAGCCTTCCTTGTTAGCTTGAACTTGAGGTTCAGATTTTAGTCTCAGTAATTGTGTGAAAACTTTGATGATGGACCCAGGACCCTGGATATGTGTAATTCTGTGTCATCTAATTTGCAGAAGGCAATTGACATACAATGTGTATCATATTATCACATTCATTGCGACTGCAAACAGCATGCCTTCTTGTTACGAGTGCTGTGTTTGTTTGAAAGACATGCTCGACCGCACGTAACAGGTGAACTTTAAACGGCATAACATATGGCGTGTGTGTAAAGGGATGGGAGTGCATGTGTGTGTGTGTGGGGGAGGGGGATGAGGGTGAAAAAAGCACACACTATTAGCACACATAATATCCAAACTGCAAACTGCCATTGGAAAAGTATTGTCTTGTATACGCGTGGGCATACATTTGTGGTATTTGCCAAACAATTTGGTGTGTAGTTGTCATGATCTAATGCACAATCTGTTGAGTGCTTGATAACCATGAATTTCATCACTCTGTAGTTTCTCAACAGGCTAAGAATCCCAACATTTTATGTTCCATTGCAGTAAACATTCCAGGGGGTAATGTAGTATGGTTCACATAAATTCTTGATTTATGAATGGACCATGCAGGAAATGTTTTAGATGGAAGATACACACAGACATTGACTACCATAAAATGAGAAATGTTTGTGTGCATTATAATTTCGCGAATTTCGCGAGAGCCAAGTTTCACGAAATTAAAATGTGCGCTTAATATCTTGTCTACACTGTGCATTGAAAGTTAGAGGCAACTCACGAAAATTTCATGCTGCAAATGAGGCTGTCCACTCCCATTCACAAAAATTTCATGCCACAAAAATACCATGTTTTACAGTAATACTAATGACCCAGACATTTGCATTACAGGATTAGCAGTAGGCTGTAGGTATGTAGTACACGTACCTTGTGTTCAAAATGATAGTTATGTGACAGATATGATATCGTATGCCCCTATTGACATACCTATGTTTAACTACAGATAAAGTAATGCTATATTACCGTAATGTCTGGTTTCTTACATTTACAGTCAAACCTGTCTATAGCGGCCACCCAAGGGATACGGGGAAAGTGGCCATTATAGACAGGTGGCCGCTATAGACAGGTAACATGTATCATCGTTGTATACATCTATATATATCTTACATGTACATGTACATGTATGTGTGTATGTATGCACATGTGTGTATCATGCATAGAACAATGCCGGTGTTTATGAAATTGTTGCACAGTACATGTAGCATGTGCACAGTCATGAAGAATGCTTAACACTAGTGCCTTATTGTGACTGAACAAGTGAAGAATGCAACGGTGGCGATCACTGAACGTTGCCCAGGAATGACTGGCATGGCTAACAAGCAGAAAAACACGCTGAATTATCGGCTCGGCTACGGCTCCATCGGGGTTTTGGCCGCTATAGACAGGTTAAAATCTACCGCGGGAAACAAAATTTGTGGCCGCTGGCCGCGTTAGACAGGTGGCCCGCTATACACAGGGTCTTTAACATTGCTTTTCTCTCGGGGGGATTTTTTAGTGGCCGCTATAGACAGGTGGCTGCTATAAAAAGGTGGCCACTAAGGCAGGTTTGACTGTATTAGATAAATTCTCTCTTTTCTTCTGGGTGGGGGATGGTTTTCCCCCTGTTTGCGAGTACACTAGACTGGACACCCACCAAAGACATGTAGCAAAATTGGATACACCAATGCTAGATATCTGGCACTCAAACTGGGATATATCCTCACCTCCAGTGTTTGCTATTGTCAATGTCGATCACAATAAGCCCATTGTAGAGTCATATGCGAGGCAAGTTCTCTTCTGATTTCAATTGAAAATGTTTTCGTCTGAGTCGATACGCTCCACAGAGCATGACAAATTTTCAGACTTTTCATAACGAGGTGACAGAAGTCAACAGATGTTTGTAGATATCTCCACACCAGATGGTGCTGAAGGAATTTCAGGTTGTCTGCTCACTGTGGGCCTGTTCATACACATTTGCCTATAAATGGCCTAAATTGGCCTCAATCAATATATAATACATGTATGTTTATCTTTTAAATGTGAAACAAACAAGTGATATCTTTCTTTGTGAGTTGGTACAAAAGAAAAACACTCTCTTGATCTGCCTCACAATTTGAAAATTAGTCGGTCTTGTTTCTTTGTTTGTTTTTTGTTCTTTGAAAGAATACTATCAATAATTTGCCTTTGGTGGTGTATACAGCACATGGAATTGAAATTTATTTCTTTCTTCTGCTCCTGGTTCAAATTGCTGAACTAAGCCTTGATGAGGGTACCCTTGGTCATCCATATAATAGGTCATGTTTAAAGGGATTGTATAGCTTTGGTTGAGACCTAATTTCAGGTTTCGAACATTTTTTGGTGAGATAATGAGAAACCTCTTATGAAATATGAAAGAGCATGTAATTCTATGAGGAATTCAATGTTTATTTGATGAAAATTGGTTTTGAAATAGCTGAGATATCCAAAACAGAGCGATTCTAGTAAAGTGTGGGACCCACACTTTATTACGATCGCTTTGTTTTACTTTGTTTTTGGATGTTTCAGTCACTCCAAACCCGATTTTCATCAAATAAACTTTGAATTCCTCTTAAAATGGTATACTCTGTACTATATCATAAGTGTTTTCTTGGTATCTTGCAAAAAGTTAAAAGCCCAATTCTCATCTCCACCAATACTGAACCATCCCTTTAAGCATGCACAGTTTGATGCTTTAGGGATGACATAGTACTGGTGGAGACGAGGATTTGGCCCCGGCTTTTTAACTTTTTGTAAAATGCCAAGAAAGCAACTATGAAATTGTATAGAACACAATCATTCTTAGAGGACTTCTAAGCTTATTTGATGGAAATTGGTTTTGGAATGGCTGAAAACATTCAAAACACAGTAACACAAAGCGATCGTAATAAAAGGTTGGTCTCACCTTTAACTAGAATAGCTTTTATTGGATATCTCAGCCATTTCATGACCAATTTTCATCAAATGTAAAATTCCTCTTAAAATTACATACTCTTTCATTCGATCTTGTAAAGGTTTCTCATCATCTCACCGAAAAATGACAGAAACTTGAAGTTTGGCCTCGACCAACCAAAACTATACAATTGGAGAAGACATTGACTACTCATTGACTCAAGAGAGTGAGAGAGAAAAAAACAATGGTGTACACTCTCACAAAGAAGGAGACTCCAAGGCGACATCAGGGACATCTCCAAATACGGTTGTATCTGATAATTTGTTCTTCTAGAAGTGGCAAAGATTTCGCTACTTCATCTCTTTAAAGGAAACTAAAACCAAAGAGAAATGTGAATTGAGTGAAAGCAGCAACATTAGTGGAACACATCAGTGAAAATTTGAAAAAAAATCAGACAATTGATGCAAAAGTTGTGATTTTTTAAAATAAAGTTTTGGTGTTTGAACCGCTTGATTAGGAGACTACTAGAGGTTATGACGTATGTGTGGACAACAATATAAAGAAAATAAAAAAAATTCCTCAAAAATTCACTTTTCTACCATAATGAAAGAGCACTTGACTAACCGCTTTCAGAAAGAAGGGGGTGTAACTGCTACCCTTAACTGATATGTCAGTATCAAGTTGATGGAATATGTAATTATCATGAAAAATGATTTTTTTTTTTTTTGGTGGAATTCCTGTAGCTGTACATTTGTGGAAGTAGCTGGATTACAGGCACACGCCGCAGTGCCTGGCCAAAATGGGATATTTGATATTGTAAGATACTCTTGGTGGCTTTTCTTGATATTTGGCCCAAGGATAGAACATGTGGTATGAATGCACTGATTTGAAAGATCTATGGCAATGTCCTGTTAATGTCAAAAGCCATAGATGCATAATTGAAAACATTATTTTGAAGTCATAACTTTAGCTACGATATGTCCAGTGGCAGTATGATTTGATTGGGATGACAGAAATTCAGTGACAGGTTATGAACATGACTGGTGGTGAATGTTTCATTTCGAATTTCTAATATTCATCGTGCCCAGTGACTGATGATGAATGTGTGGTTCTCAAGGTGTTGTCCATCCGACAGATTTTGAACAGTCATGGCATTACTTTGCATCAGCTTCTGTACGATACTGGCATGTTTATCCACGGGTTGCGGCCCTCAGTGGAGCGAAAATGAAAATCTGTGTAAAGAAGTAGGGAGTACACAGTAACTCCTTCAGTGTACTGCCCAAACATGACGTGTCCTGCCTTTCAGGCATGGATGGAAACGAGTCAAGAACCCTTGATGCGCCGACCACTGGTCAGTGTCCAGTTAAGACTGAACTGTGTCCGCGTGATACTAGAAAACAATTGCAAGACCGCTATGTGCAGTGAAGTGTGATCTAAATGAGCAGCTTTAGGAAGGGCTGACTTTCAAAGAGAGACAAAAGCTGGAAGATCAAAAGAGCTACCAACAAATGCAATTGAAGTGGCCATTGGAAGCGTCACAAAGGACTCGGAAATGAGCAGAGAAAGTTGATTGCCGAGATTGGTGCTGATGTGCTTTGCAGAAAAGCATAAGTACCGGTAGTGTATGCTGTGGGTGTAATGGTGGCCAGAAGTTGCAGTGTGTTTGTTTAAGTGTGTGTGTGTGTGTGTGGGGGGGGGGGGGATCGGTAGGTATTTTAAGTGATGCTTGACTATATCAGCAGTGTCCCCTCCCTGATATCAGCAAACAAGGATGACTGGTTACACAAATTGGACATAGCAGAGATAGAACACTACTGCAGTTTATGACAATTTCATCTTCTTGAAAAGAGATGGCTGCCGGTTTTGACCAAATATGGCAGAAATCATCAATTGAGGAGAGACTCAAGAGTCTTTAAAAAAATGTCGGTGATACTCTATTGGGCCTCCTAGGATGGGGCCCATGCATCTCAATATAGCCAATTTTCATAATTTTCAGTATTTTGATCTTCTTGAAGACAAACAGCAGGGTCTTGACTAAACTTGATAGAATTCTTCAGTGGGGGAAGAAATTACAGTTTTTTTATTTCAAATTCTTTTGTTGCCCCAATGATGGCCCTTATTAAGAGAGGGCCCAAGTATTTTGTGTTAGGAAGGTTGCCCAGAGGGCCTGTGCAGGGACCCCCACATCTCAAGATTTCAAACAGTTGGCTCGGATGATGGGCCAAGAAGGCAAGGGCAAGGCAGACATGTGATCCCATGAGCTGTAGACCCATGTGTCTCTTGTTCCCAAAGCAATAAGCTGTTCCCACAACCCTAATTTCCAAGAACATCAAGGTAGAGAGAGCCACATGGGCAACAGAAATGAAACGAAACAAAGATGAAAAGAAAACCTTGAAAATTCATTCATTATTTGAGTCCTTCTGAGAAAAGAAAAAGAAAAAAATATAAAGGAGAGAAACAGTTGTACACAGAATGGTTACACTTTCCTGAAGGGAAGACTTCTGAAGTTCTGCAAATGTGAATCCTTATGGGCAATTAGGGATGTTATTGTGTTAGTCATCATTTTTTTCTAATTCATTTGATAACCAATCAGTCAAGAAGGCAAAACAGGGGTGAAAGGCATGATTACACTTTGGTAAGAAAGAAGCCGTAGTGTAAAGAGAGATTTAGCCTGGACCTGTTAACTTGTCACATTTGCACGTCGTTCCGTTACAAGAAATGGCTGCACATGAATAGCTACTTTCTGGAATTCTCCTTCAGACCAGGTGGCAAAGATGGTTTGAAGAGAACTTTCAAATGTTCAATCATTGGAGGCTTCCAGGAGAGGCTCAGACTAGTCAATGCTAGTGCTAGTTAACTCTTTGTCAGTAAAATGCATGTTATACACGCAGTGATGATAGCAATTTAGTATGATGGTAGTTAAAAGGGTTAGGAGATAAAGACCTGCCCGAGTATACTCGGGACTCGTCCTCAATGGGTTAAGTACAATAACAAACTTGACAAGGTTGATTTGACCAAATTGGTAAAAACAAATAAAGACAGAGTTGTCTGTTTGTTTGTTTGTTTGTTTGTTTGTTTGTTTTAACAAAAATGCTAGCAATTGTCATTATTATTATAGTCAATCAGGTGAGACATTGGTATTGTTGCCCTATAACCCTTGTGCTGGTTTTCACAGTAATTGTTATTATATTTCCTTTGTTTTGAAAAGTAGTCAGTTTGAAATGTGTATCTAATTACCATATATTGTAGAGTTTTAACTGAAATCAATGTTTCTTGTGACATAAGCTGTAATATTGGAGAAGATATTTCCCCCCATCTGATTCTACTGAAAATTTTGCTTGTACTAATATTTCTTTTCATATGTCACACTCACCTGAAAAATGAAGGGGATTTCTGCTTTAAATAAATCTCCTTACCCACTCAAAGTGTGAACCATTTATTTGGTCATTGAAATAAGAAGCAATTTGTAGTTTCTTTAACATACTGTTAAAGAAACTGCAAACCCTCCCCCCCCCCATTTTTTTTTTATACCCCCGCCAAACGAAGTTTGAAGGGGGTATATAGGAATCAGCGGACGGTCGGGCAGTCGGGCGGTCGGTCGGGCGGTCGGTCAGGTGGTCGGTCCGTTGCAAATCTTGCGTCGCGAACTACTTCCTCAGTTTTCAACTGATTCCCATAAAACTTGTCACACATGTGTGCCTTGGGTTGTAGATGTGCAAGACGTATTTTTTGACAGTACCCAAAAGTACGTTGCCATGGTAACGGCATATTATGGGCAAAAATGGGTACAAATCTTGCGTCGCGAACTCCTCCCACAGTTTTTGATCAATTTTTATGAAATTAGGTACAGATGTTCATCTGAATATGTTAATGTGCAAGACACATATTTCCGCAGTGGCAAAAAGTGCGTTGCCATGGTAACGGCATGTTATTGGTAAAATATAGGGCAAAATGCTTCATGGCAAAACTGCTTCATCAGTGTTCTTCCAATTCTCATGGAATTCATATTGAATGTTTGTCTTAGGATATAGGTCAGCATGACACATTTCTTGACAGTTACAAAAAGTATGTTGCCATGGTAACACGTTCACGTATTATGAGCCAAAATGATGGAAAATTTTGTGTTGCAAACTACTTCCTCAGTTTTTGCCCAATTTCCATGAAACTTGGTACAGATGTGTGCCTTTGGTTGTAGATGTGCAAGACGCATTTTTCGACAGTACCCAAAAGTACGTTGCCATGGTAACGGCATATTAATGGCAGAAGATCAAGGAAAGATCTTGCGGATTTAACTACTTCCTCAGTTTTTTGACCAAAGCTTATGAAATGTTGTTTTGACCAAAGCTTATGAAATGTTGTTTGGCGGGGGGTATAACCAGTCGCTGTAGCGACATTTCTAGTTTTTTTTTTTTGGGGGGGGGGGGAGGGTTGGGAGGGGGAATGTGCACAGGAAAGGGAAGGGTAGCTGATGTATGCAATAATGCCATGCTGTTTATAGAAATAGTAGCGGAAGCCCATCATAATCTTTGCTATAGATGTAGCTACGAGCACATGAGGCGGGATTGAGGCGTACAGCTTTTGTTGAAGGACCTTTGGAAACGAAACCTAAACTGTAATGACTTGTCGTAACTCCCGGAGTAACACTCTTGGTGTTTGACCCGAGTGCTAGAGTTATTGATCTTCTATTAGACCGTCCTTTGTGAAGGAATTTCCCGGCACAATGGGAGCTCAGTTCAGCATGAAATAGAGATTGATACCTTGCACCCCAGAGCAACCGATTAAGACGCTCTTTTCTTTCGCTGAATCAACGGGTGACACACCAGCGGACGATTTCACACCCTCTGCCCCGCAAATCTCTGCAAACATTTTCATTTTCAAACAAGGAGGAGAGAAAGGCTGCATTGATTTTCTTGGGAATACTTTTTCCCCCCCAGAGTACCTGTTGATTACCTTACATGGCTTCCTTTTTTGGCATGTGCAAAATACTCTTATGTTGTGGTTCTACCCTAAAATTCAATTACGGAGAGTAGTTTTGAGCCGTTTCAGAAGTGGCGATCGGTTTTCTTCTTTGCTGTCCTTACACCCTCTTGTCAATCCCCCATGACATTGGATGCACTCTTTGTGTGATGAAAAGTGAATTCCAGCATTGTCGATGATATCATATCTTGGCTTAAAAGAAATGAGAAATGAAATTCCTTTAACTATTCTGCTTCCTCTCCTTTTAATAGAATGGTAGAGGTGAGGAAGGGGCTGAGTAACTTTCTGAAAAAAAAAAAAGAAACCAAAAACTCAAATTTGTCATGCACTACCAAATCACGATCATGAAATAGAAACATACAAAAGATAGGCATTGTTCCTGTGAGATTCATTGCAAAATTATGTTTGTGGAAGGAATTTGATGAAATTCCTTCAAATACTTATTTTCTCCCTTTCCAAGTCAATTTAGTGCTTGTCAATCGGCTTTTCTTCTCATATTAACCTGAAAACAGCGTTGCACGTGAGATATCTTGGCTTTGGATCTTTTAGAATGCATGCTCTAAAAGAAATTATAGCAGACTGTGTGTCATATCATTGCATCCATGTGTGTTCACTTGGTTTGCATCTGTTATTGTTTATCTTTTTCAAGGGGAGGGATCTTCTGCGAAAATGTTACATGATATGCACAAAGAGGAACTATATGTGTGGATGAAATTAATTATCCCTATATGATGTGTGATTTCCACTATTTTTTTTTCTCGTAGTGGACTCCAGGGTCAGAGGGGGCTTCATTAATGTATAAATGAACTCATAAGTAAAAACTAGTTATTTGCTCATCAAGTTATTTGTAAGGTAGCCTAAGTGGAGGGTTAATGGACTGCATATCTCACTACCATGTTTCTTGAATTACATTTGGACTGCTGTCAGTCAAATGTTACTATTTTGTATTTTTGTTTCATTTCACTAGAGTTTAATTTGAAAGCTATCTGCAGTCTGTGTATGATGTGACTTTTGAGGTATGCTTGAGAGGGTGGCATAATACTTCACCATGTACAATATAGTACTCCCACCACAGTGTTTGCATGATTAATATGCATGATTTTTAAGTAGAAGCGATTCAAGAGTTGAGCGTTTCAGGGTGTGGCATTTGTAGTAGGCTTGATGTATGGCGGATGTGGGATGGAATCTGCTATGACACTTTGTGGTCATCAAGGAGACTCTTTTGAGTATATTTGAACACTGTTTCATTCCAGACTCATGTAGATGTGCTTCAGAAATGCGATTAACCCATTTAAAATGAGTCAAAAAAATACTCATTCAGGTGTATATGGGAAATGCGTGCTGTAACAAAATCAGCTCCTCCTCAACGGGTTAAAAACAAGTTCCTTTGTAAATCTGAAACCTACTATATTTCTTTGATTAAACAACTGGTATCATGTAACGTGCTGCTGCAAGGTAATCCTAATCTCCTCGAAGCAAAGAAAAAGAAAAAAAATGAAGGTTGGTGGAAGGGGAACCTTTCTGAGTAATGCCATCACATTTTCAGGATTAATACATCTAATAATCTGTTCAAAGGGCAGCGAATAAGGAAGGTTTCAAGGTGCTATGGCCAACAATACTAATTGGTCAGAGTATCTTGAGAAGGAATGTTGTATCTGCAATTTGACCAACAACACTTGGCTAGCTCCTGAGGAAAAACTCTCTTTGGATTGATACCCTATCTCACTCTTCAATGATACTACAGATTAAAGGCATAATTTACCATTTGCAGAAGAAACAAAAACCCAGCATTAGTGCTTTAAAATAGTTCTAAAATGTGAGTTAGGAATAGAAACAACCACTGTAAAAATCTGAATCCTTATAATCGATGTTAAGTATTGTTAAAGACACAAAATGTGAACAATAGTTAAAATAAAAATGTTTCCCGACTAAACTGTCTAGAGTTATGGTTTAAAGAGAAAAATGCTGATGTTTCCTTATATATTTAGGCTTTATTGTGAAAATATTATGTGGTAGGATGTTTTGTGAAACAACAGACCTGTACATTAGGCCCGTTCACACACAAGGGAAAAAGTGAGATTTAAAAATCAATTTTCTTATTGCGATCAAAATTTCGAAATTTTGATCGCATGTGAGCGCGATCGAGATTCGGAAATCGGTATATTTAATCCCATCGTTCGTAGCGCGTGAACGTCAACATTATTGGGACAGCGGGGTCAGTCTTCGGTCATGCAAGTTTCCCGCATGCGCAATTTGGCCACTGATCGTTCTTTCCTTGTGTATGAACGGTCAAAAATAAAGATTGAAATTTGGATCGCGATTGTAATTTCGATTTTCGTTGTGTGTGCACGGGCCTATTATCAAATGTGATATCTTGACCATTTTTTAGATCACTGTTCCCAATGGTAAACAGGACCTTTAAAAGTAATCTGTTCTTGGATAGTAAAAATCAGATAAATGTTCCTTATGTTCCAGCAAAAAAATATAGAATTTAAAAAATATAGAATTTATTTTAGCATTTATTAGATTTTAACAGAATTTGTCTGAAAGATCAGATGTGAAATTTTGAATACATGGGATCTTAAATACAGTGTTTTGTATGTGAATGTTACACTGACAGCCATACAAAGAAACAATGTACATGTGTATAGGCTTTTCACCTTTCAATGGATAGGTCTATTTTGTGACATAGTAATTCAGGCTCTTGGTACAATCATATAAAATCAATTTACAGCTTCAAAGAAGTTCTTTTGTACATGCAGTAAATAGGAGGGAGTGGTCAATAATGAAAGTTTTTGTCAAAATAATTTACAAATCAGTAAAAAAAAAGGGAAGTGTGGTGGAGACTTGAGCATCATTGTGGTTAGCATCATCACTAATTCTTAAAATGTATTTAGAACTGCTACCTGTGCAATTATAATATTTTTTTTTGTTTTTTTTGGGAGGATTTTAGTATATTCCATTGGTATGATGATGAATTAAAAAACTAGACAGGTAGTTAGCTTGTGCGGTTTATGAAAATGAAATTTGTAGCTGGTGGATTAAGGCACATATTTTTTGACTGAGTGTTCAAAGGCTTATCAATTCTTAATGGTGGGGAATTCTGAGAAAAGGCCTTCCGATTGACCAGTCCTATATTGGTATGGTGACCAATTTTTATTGGTGTGAGCTATTCCCCCACTGTTTCTTTGTTTGGTTTGTCAAGTGAGTCAGCCCCGGTCATAGTGCCTTGACCAGTAATGATGTTTAGCTCCCCTTTATGGTCACTGGTCAGTCCCTTGCACAATATTATTTTATAGGAAGTCTACAAAGCAGTTCTTTTGACCATGAGTGGTATGTAATGTTTGGTAACCAGGTTATTAGCATGAGAGTCTCATACATGGTGTAGATGAAGGGCATGTGACTTGGGACATACCAATGCATTCCCCAGGAAACATCTCAAAGATATTTCCTTGTAGAGCACAGTATACAGTACCGGTACAACTAAAATGTTGAACACACTGTTTGAAAATCATTTTAATGTAGGTCTGTACTCTTGTCCTGTGTGCAAATCTATTAACTTTCAATAAGAATAAAAAAGAACAAAAAAGAAAAGAAAAAAGAAGGCATTTGCCTTGATTTCCTGTCCAGGTGGTTGCTTGATTGCATGTTGTGGAAGACTGATACGAGTTATCACAGACTGTGGTTAAAATGTAATGAACAATGCTGCCACTGACAACAGATAAAATGTAGGCCTACTAACACTAGTGATAAACTTGTCAAGTGAGTTTCATTGGAAACAACTGACCTCCAAATTTGCAAAGTGGAAACTGATTTTGTCACAGATTTCATGTCGACCTCCAACGTCTGTAGTCACATTGTGGTCAGTGTGTAACACACTCCAGCAGTGGCAGCATTGCTTGAATCATGGCTTTAAACATCTGATGAAATGCTATTTTGTACATTTTGGTAGCTAAGGTATGTGAGCTTTGATAGGATCCTGTATGGATGGGTCAACTTAGCTGTTGTTATCATACATGTACATGTGCAATCGTACATATGCACTGTAGTACTATACCGCCAGCAATCACCTCATAGTTAAAGAAAGGACAGTGACTCCCTTTAAAGCCAGATATGATGAGAAATGTACAACTTATGCAATTAAAAGTTCTGAGGTCATTTGTCCAATTAAGATGTCAGCAATTACCCTATAGCAACCATAAAGAGAAGCCAATTAAGATATGAATGTATGAGCAAAAAAAAAAAAAAAAATGAAGTAGTACATATCAAAAAGGGACAAAGAATTGTTTAAGACATTGAGAAAGATGTGAAAATGTTGCATACATTACTTTCACTTTTTGTGTGTATGTGTATTTTTTTAAACCTTTAGCAACTGAAGATTCTGTACATAATGGTATATGGTTCCCTAGAAGGTACAGCAATATTGATGTCATTTTGACAACTTCCTAAATGATTCAAAATAGCTCACTGTATGTTCATTTTTGTCTTTTCTATCATGTTTATTTGAAAGCCTACTAAGACTTTACCAAGAGAATGGTGTGTCACAGAAGTAATTCTGACATGGTTTTGTTGACTTTTTACCTCTTTGAAATTGCATAATTATACATATTTGATTCTATATGAAAACAAATAAAAAATGGTAAAGCAAAAATCTATTAACCTGTTGAGGACGAGTTCCGAGTATACTCAGGCAAGTGTCTATGGGAAATGTGTGTTGTAGCAAAATCAACCCGTCCTCAACGGGTTAAAAAAAAAAAAATGGAATGGCAGTTTCAGGCGTTTCAAGGAGTAAAGAGATGGTTGGTTTAGGGTGGTTCAGTTGGTAATTGGTTAAAATATCCCAGCACTGAAAGTTTAAGATTTCAAAATAAAAATCATTTTCCATTATTGACTACCTTGCTGTACAGGTTGTGAAGGTTTGAGGTCACTTCAAGATTTCGTGGAGAGTGAGAATGATTTTTACCAGCAGGTAACCCTTTACATACCACATTATGTACCTGTGAATAGATTTGTGCGTGAAATATGTGCCATTTTACTCATTGGCACAGTAAAGCTTTATATGCCAATTCCCTGCAGCCACTGTTGAACGTTATAGCAGCTTGTGCTCTCACTTCATAAGAGAATACACCTATAGGTCCTTTTTGATCTGTGGTTGTCTGTGATTCTAACTCAAATGTTTGAGGATGGGCTATTCTGGGATTGTAGGGATTTGTCTCAATTTGAAAAGAAGGTGCACTCTAGTGTTGAACAGCCCCTCTACTGGCCTTAGGGAGCTACAAAGAGAGACAAAAAGAAAAAAAATGTTCAGTGTATGTGTATCTGAGCACTTAATTGTGTATATATGTGCGGGTGCATAACAAAAGACTGCATGGTGCCTTGATGTATGTGTCTGCATGTATACTGTATATGCCATATATTTCACAGGGTTTTTATTTTCGACAATTTTACCATTCAAGTGCTCTTAGCGAATTTAACAACATGAGAAAATGTTATCTTTGATCCTGACATGAATGTGATGTGCATGCATACATGTTCTTGTATGAAGTAGACAATGCAAAATGTACATGAACAAGGTGTGTGATGAAGCTGTACTCCATGATCACGATTTAACCACGTGCAAAATTGTGGGAAAGTACTGAGTAATGAAAAATTAGACACATGAAATAAATCTGCATTGTTGCTTATCGTCGCTGGGGTGACAAGACCTTGTATCTGCAATTTTGGTGAAAATGACTTTTTTGGATTAATGGTCAAATGATGGGTTAAGTGATGTCCTGTCCAAATCCCAACTGTCTTACTCCAAAATTGAAGCCACCACAGCTTATAATCAAAGGAAAGACTATCCTATTTGCCACAGTGCTTTGGCCACCATGTTTTTTGGCTCTCCTGAACATTTGACATTTTGTAGATACGAGGTCTTGTCGCCCCAGTGACGTTATGCAGTATGTGTATAATTTTATGATAGAGAGAGAGAGAGAGAGAGAGAGAGAGAGGGAGAGAGAAAGAGAGAGAGAAGAGAAGAGAGAAATAAGAAAGTGAGTCTGTGTTTGTAGCAAATAAAATGACATTCAATATGCAGGGTGTTAAGTCTCTGTCCTCTGATAATGTCATTGGTTGCCCTAGATACGCATCCTGGCGTGAAAGTTTCTCTCTCAACATACTCTCTACCACTACACTCACAGGAGTGTGGTTGTAAATGGTAAAATGACATTTTGTCACACTGTTCTTAAATTTGTTTAAGCAAATGCTCTTACTTGGAAGTAGGATATATTTCTGTGATGTTAGCCCTTCTGCCTTTCAGTGTACCTGGGTATATGATGCAGACCTATTCAATAATGAGAACATTCAGTGTTGAAGTGTGGAAGCCCATGTTGTCATCATAATGTTCATTGAAATCGTTCACTTCTACTGTCAGTGAAAGGCTGTTTTTCATTGAGTCCATGCCATGAAAATATTGTGGTACTATAAATGATGAATAAACACATCAAGAAATTCAAAACTGCAGTAAATCACACAAACCAAAATTAAAACTATCAACTATCAACACAACAACAACAACAACAACAACAACAACAACAACAACAACAACAACAACAACAACAACCAACAAAATGCTGAAAGCTGTGTTGCTGGTGCAGTATGTTCATGGTTCAATTAGAACATTAAAAATTTTGTGGAAGTTAAAATTATCAAAGAATTATTTAGAAGACCTATGAGATGCGTTGAAACAAAAACAAGTGGGGGCATATAAATGCAAAGGTCAAATGTATAGAACTGGTGGAGTAGAGATGGGGCAAAGATTGGGAGGAGGAGGGGGAGAGGGAGGGGGAGGGGATACCGGTGCAAAAGTTTGTACAGGATGATTTTTGGTATGCTGATGACCCCCAGATGAAAGCAGATCGCACACTTGACCTCATCAAAACTCTGGGGGCAGAAGTTCATAAGATTGCACCTAATTTGGCCTGCAGGCTCCCCAGCTCCCTATATACCTGCTGCGCTCCCACAAACCTCACTACACCCAGTTCGAACTCCCATCATAACCCTGCCAGTGGGAAGAACTTATGCTGTCCATTTTTTTTGCCAGCTCACTGCAGTGCACATCACAGAGGCAACTTCTTTACTTGTTGTTAGGGTTCACAAAAATCAACCTTTCTTATCATAAGCCTTCTGACTTTGTCATTCTTGTGTCTGCTGGATTAGAGTCCAATGTTCCAATGTAGATAACTTGCCTATATTTGTGTTTGGGCTTGAATGCTGGCTGTAACAGTGTAACCTCATTAGGTGAAACAACCTGGACTTCTCACAGGCATTACAGCCAAGCATTACAGCAAGGAAATACTTTGGATAGAACTGAGAATAGTTGGATACATCATGAATGGAGTTTTGAAGAGTTGCACGTTTCAATAACTGAGCAACCATCTCATCAAGTTCAAGGAGTACCTGATGTAGAGCATCACCAAGTTCCTATGCTTTCTGTAAGCAGAGGGAGAGATAGAGACCTGGCAAAGCTTGGCAAAAACATTTTGATCCTTCTCCCCTCTCTTCCACTCCAGAACTACGTGAAAAGGACAGCAACCTTCACTCTGTTCTAAGACTGGATCTTCAGATGAGACGAGCCATCCTTGATGTGTGGTTAGAGAAAGACGGAATCACCAATTCCCATTGTGAACCAGGCCATTTACTCCTTTCTTTTGGATGTATTCCATCGCTGAGAGTCGAAGGCCTCTGTGTGCAGACGGACTGAGGCAATTTCTAAGTGGAATAGTAGCCAGGAATGGTTGGTAAGTGTTATATTCTGTTATATAGCAAGTAACATTGAATTAGGACATTGATAACTGGGTTGTGTTTAGCTTTAACAACACTATTAGAAAAACTGGTGTGTTTTGTACACACAGCACTACTGTGATGAATTTGGATAATACATGGAGAGATTTATTTATTCATTTTATTATCATTCTTTCATTGTATTGTGTTCGTAGAGTAGCAATGTTTTGATGTTGTGTTTTATATGCAGAGCTTTGTGGGGTTTTTTTTGGTGATAAAAATGAAATTTTTGATAAAGTAACAGCTTTCAATCAATCAAACATTAAAGGGGTTCTTTCTTTACGCTTGACGTATACAGAGAAGATACCATCAGTAGCTACCAAACTTGAAGGTAGAGATCTTCAAAGTATACACCAGCCAATCACAGAAGCGTAAACACAATTTTCCTGTTTGTATTCTTTTTTGTTATCTCAGAGCATTTAACCTGAACAGTTTCATGGCAACCATGTATCCATGGTTTGATGTATCCTACGGTATGCTGATTTTGGAGTACTTTAGATTACCTCTTTTGCATGTTTTGCTAATGAAATTTAGCAAACTTTACCTAACTAGGCAGATACTCCTCTAAGTTTGTGTTTATAGTGTGTTAGGTTCCGACATGGAGTTCTCTATTAAGATTGTGTAATGCATATCTTAAGGTATCAGATAGATGAAGTGAAAGTAGGAATGCTAATACCTTAAAGGGATGGTACAGTATTGGTGGAGATGAGAATTGGGCTTTCAACTTTTTGTGAGATACCAAGAAATCACTTATGATATAGTACAGAGCATACCATTTTAAGAGGAATTCAAAGTGTATTTGATGAAAATCTGGTTTGGAATCACTGAAACATACAAAAACAAAGTAAAACAAAGCGATCGTAATGAAGTGTGGGTCCCACACTTTATTAGAATCGCTCTTTTTAGGATATCTCAGCCATTTCAAAACCAATTTTCATCAAATAAACATTGAATTCCTCATAGAATGACATGCTCTTTCATATTTCATAAGAGGTTTCTCAGTGTCTCACCAAAAAATTTTAGAAACCTGAAATTAGGTCTCAACCAAAACTATACTTTCCCTTTAAGGCAATTGATCTGTTTTTAGACCAGTTTTGTTTCATGTCTTAACAAGAAACCACTAGCAGAGCTGGCCGTTTTAGAAACCGCTGCATATCGGAAGTATGCGGTGAATTTCTATTTCTGTGAACAGCATACAATGGCTCGCTTGTTCAAAGATATCTGTTTTATTAAAACCTCCCTCCCCTCTTCCTGATCATTGCTTTCTTGAGTAAATATTTTCAAGAGGTTTTAGGAGTTCAAAAAATCTCAGCATGAGGGGAGTTCTGTGACTTCTTGGACCAGCCAACCAGCAGCGGGAGGTCTGTCTTCAACCGTGCCTTTTTTCTGCTCTTCATCTCCCCATCATTTCCACTTTAAATTTTCTGCCTCAGACATTTTCTGGCTAATACTGCTAATACCCAACCCAGTGAGTGGGTTGTAGTACTTCACACATTATTAACAGTAAAAAAAAAGGGAAGGAAAAAAAAAAATCTGTAGATATGGTAGCTTATCGTGTTTGCATACTCCCATACCATTTAAGTATGGATCCCCATAAGTATGTACCTTTTATTTGTGTTAAAGACCCTTATGGTTTAGTGGCAAGTTATTATTTTAGTGGGAAACTGAGACAAGTTTGTCTGAACATGATCAGATATGCAAATCCCTTTAAAACTGTGATATACTGCAATTCAGTAAAAGATACGGTTCTGCAATTTGCTGAAGTCCAATTCTGTTCCTTTTAAGAGGATTGCATCTCATGAAATTGTAATTGTTTTTGGAGTTTTTTTCTTGTTTTTGATAAAATCAGGAAATCAAATTGCGCCACACAAGTTCTTGAAAAGGTCATAGAAGTCATTCACAAGTGAAGCCTTCATTTTCTAGCTTAAAAAGACCAATTACACTCACTCTATCATCACTCATCTACAGCATGCCAGTGGCCTGCAGAGTCACACTTTATTACATGTGTGAAGTCACATGACTCATGACTTCAAAAGGTACTTGTGAGAGGCATTTTTTCCCCTGTGCCCCGTTGTCTGTAAATCTGTTACTATATTTAGATTTGTATTGCCTATGCGATTGACTTTTCAGATCAAAGTTTCAGACAGTTTCTCTTAACATTCATAATCTCAGTTCTTTATAAGTATTCAGCGGCTTTTAATATGCACCTGCAAAAACCCTAGCTTATCATTTTCCTGTTCATGAGGAAATCTTCCTGAGCTTTATGCCTTATCTTGTTGGGTGGATAAAGGAAAGAACATTGTCTTCTTGCCCCTGAAATACTGAGATAATCAGCATCTCTGTTTATTTCCTTGGCTTTCTGCCTCTTGAAAATTTTGCTTTTCTACGAAATATCAGCATATATCCCCCTCTCCCTGCAATCAGCTTGTGTTATATGCCTTTTTTTTTTTGCAAAAAAAAAAAATAATAATTCTGTTAATCTTGTGAGGATATAATTATTTTGCTATAACACGGGTTTCCCATAGACACCTGCCCAAGTGTACTTGACACTTCACATTGTTTCAAGGTGGGAAAAGCTTAGCTGCATGGTTTTACTATACTTTTGAATGGATGAGTTTTGTAGTGATTACTGCTTTCCAAATTGCATGGTGATTTTGCTAAACAATAATGTGTATCATGACATCATTTTGAGTTTACTGAGATTTTCTCAGCCAGACTATTCTAAAGCTAAAAATAGTTTCCTATCTCTAAATTTGTATCTGCCATAGGCATGAATTAATTGGATAGATTTGATAACCACTGGAAGTTAAATGTTGTACAGCTTTTTTGAAACAGTTTTTTTTTTTTTTCAGTGGGGCTTTGCTTGATTGACAATGAATGCTAAAATGTTGATAATCCTGTTTGGGAAAAGAGACACACAAAAGTCACACCTGTGATGTAACCTGGGATTGAGGAATGAGATGTGACTATACCATGAATGATACCTGAACTGAGTTCATTCTGAGGGATTTCTTTGTGAAACATTAACCTCAAAGGTAGTGAGTTTCTCCTTTGTTGTGGTTTAATGCACAAGTGGCTCATCATTCTGGTCCTTCTCCTCCTCTTTTTATCACAACCTTCCCCACATTTTTTCTCTTTTAACAGAGATGAGTTGATTTTTAAAATGTGGTCCAGATCTCTCACTAATCCATTGTTGAATCACATTGAGGTCGCACTATTTGTGCACCCTGATGCGCTTGTTTTGTTTTGTTTTGTTTTTGTCCTTTTGTGATTCCCTCTTATGAAGTTAAGGAGGATTTTGTTGTTGTTGTTGTCAAGGATGGCATTAATGTGTCTCTATTTAGGGAGATTTTTGCTGAGATATTGCCAGATTTTTTATGGTGATCAGCCTCCAAAGTGTAAAAGCTCTGCTGCAACATGACTTACATTTTTTTGTATGTATCTCTGTCTCCCTGCTACCAATAATGAGTGAAGGATATGTGACACAGTCGAGGAAAGCTTCACAGTTCACAAAGTCATTTTTCCTTTTTATGTTTACATACTGAGTGGTTACATAAAAGCACATACTTTGTTAAATGTAAGTGTGAAGAGGTGATGAGGGAGACGGAAATAACCACAGATGACGGTTGTCTGAGAAATGCTAATGGATGAGTAGTCGGGTGACAAATCGAACGTCATTTGTCCATGCTAAAGTGAGAGTTCAAGATGACAGCAAAAGTGTAGTGTTATTGGTCATTGATGAGACTGAATATAAATTTGCAGTCTAAACATACTACAAATTCCCTACATTCATATTTACACAACAGCAGGCACAATTATGGTAGAAAGCAGTAATTGTGTGTTGCTGTGATAGTAATACTGTGGTGTTTAACTATTGTGTTGCTGCAGTGTTGCTGTAGTGCTACTGTCTCATGGGGTACCGTACGTAGTCTAAAAAATCTTTTTCATACAGGCTGGTATACTAAGAATTCAAATTTATGGACAGTTTTCCTGAGAACGTAGTTACTGTAGCCATTGTATTCACTTTCATGACGATATGATTAATAGTATCACAATAGGCGGGGGCGGACATCTGGGCATTTTCAACATGGAGCCCTAGTAACCGACCCGGCCGATGAAAACAAATGCGTAGCGACCGTACCTTAGTGCAGCGCTCAGCAATGCATCGCATGCAAATACACGCACGGTACATGCATAATGCACTGCACTGAATGAACGGTATACGCTAGTGTGCTATTATCGGTTATTTTTGCACAGCTTTCTGACATTTTTACTGCAGATTCGTACATCATTTCTCGTTTGTTTCACATCCTCACAATGCCTCGAAGTTGTGTTGTGTTTGGCTGCCATAATCATAGTCTAATGTTGGACAAAAAACGATCTTTCTTTGAACTTCCAAAACGTGATCGCAGTCCAGAAAGAAGGAACCGGTGGTTATCAGCCGGGAGAATGAAGACGGATCCCACTGGAGTCCAGTGAAGTCAAGGACGATATGCTCTGAATTCAAATTGCAGGAAGTAAATGATAACCGACTACTAACCAGGTGTACTCGTTAGGTACATGTACACATCGGCGAACTGAATGTCTGGCCACGACGTAGGGTCATTGATCCGCGAGTCTGCGGGTACACGGTAGCCCGACCAGACGCTGTTAATACGCTACGCGAATACGTATGTACAGCGGCGACTGGGCTGTGTATAGTTAGGTACACGGTAGGGACAAACTGCAAGGCCGATGGAGGACAGTTTAGTCTCGTATCTCTCCTTTGCTTCCCGTGAAAGTTTATCACAGTAATCGAAAGACATCTTATAATCTATGAAAGCATATTTTAACTGAAACAATGAACTAGATTCAGCGGTAAATAAAAGTGAAATGAACAGCATTAAACTCGACAGTAGTAACACAGCGTGAACTGACAGCTCCACTGTAGATCCACGTAAACTCCCGTTTATGTGTGCTAATGAACGGTCCCATATATTGCAATTCGCGTATTGTATGACACGCTCGTTTGACGGCTATTGTTTTCATCGCACTAAGGGCAGCGAGTTCGTCGCTTTGCGGAAGTGACGTCACTCCGCCCCCGCCTATAACTATATTCTATTCAATTGATAAGAATTCTGTAAATAGCATTTCAAACCCTGAGGGTGGAACGTTTGGTACATGTTCCTGACAACAAATGTCATCATCTGTTATATTATATATGGGTTAGTCAAATTATTACACTTTCGTACACATTACAATAATCGGTCATCTGCTTTTTCACATTGTATGGAATAGGCAAACTCACATTGTATGGAATAGGCAAATTTATCCTATAGATCGATTGCGTGAAAAATGTGATCGTTCAATCGTTTGGTAGCGCTTGTCATTTGTATTGTGAAAATGTTTTCCCATGGGAGAACATTACAAAAATGTTCTGCCCATGGGCGAACATAACCAATGTGCCTCTATCACGTGACTGTGTTTAGCCAATCACTAACCGGTATATGACTAACCCATTTAATATCATATGATATTGCTGATATACCGCCTTATAATTTTACCAACATTATCATTTATATTGTTTTTTTTTTAGCTGTGACCCATCTTTTTACTTAGAAATCCTCCTCCTTAATTGTCACTCTGAGATCTAGTAGATGTCTTCCTTTACAATGTTTGAATCTCTCTTAGTTCTTTTTTTTATGGGCAACATATTGCAAAATGCTTTGTATGATAGAAAAATATGGAATTGTAAATGAACTCTTCATTGCATTGTAATCTCTTAGAAAAATTACATTATGTATACTTATATGTTCAAAGTGTATTTGTTCATTTTTATGTATTGAGCATCTGAAGCAGAAACATTCTTTTACAAACATGTGTCAAAATGCACTATTGGATTCAGAAATACATGCTTATAAAAACATGAAAGTAAGCTAGTAGTAGTATCACCAATCACAAAATCTTGCCTTCTAAAGGCAAAATTGAAAACTTTGAGGCTGATGGAATAGTAGAGAGGTGAACCCCCCCCCCCCCCCACCATCCAGGTACTCTGTATTGAAACTGACATTGAACAGCCGTGAGATATAGATTGATTTGATCCATGCATGGGTAATAGCATTTATACATGTACTTCTGAGCCAGCTCATGGTGTTAGAATGGAAGAAAAACATACATCGCTGACCCACTCTTTTCCATGTTTATTTTGTTTCAAATGAGGCAAATACCAGCGAGATGACCCTCAGGTCACATTAAGCAAACATCAAACAGGTAGGAGGGAATGTTAGGAGTGAACTTGTCTTTGCCTGGGGGATGAGAAACACATGTTACATTTTACCCAGCGGGAGAAGGATAAAAAACCCAGGGCATTTAGCAGAGATTGCCACATACCATATCCACAGGATATTTTTGATATCTGTTTTCGACATGTATGTATTTAGATATCAATGTGATCTGACATGGACTTTGGAATGTGTATTAGGAAAGGGGGGGGGGGGGAGCGGAGGAAGGGTAGTAGTGGGGATGAGTTAGGTGGGAGGAGTTTATTATCGGTGTTGACAGAACGTGTTTACACTAAAATTGCCTCATGAATCCTCGGAAGAGTAGAGATTCATTCGGAATATAGTCGTGTTTAGATGTGGTGAACAAAGCATGGTTTGGATTTAGACTGAAACCTCAACCTGAGAACATGTTTTTTCAGTGTAAGAAAACCTGACAAAACGTTGAGATCTGATAGAGTAGTGAATGTTGGCGTATTGTTTGTGTGTGCATTTTTTTTTTCAGATTTTCCGAAAAAGCTGACAGCTTCCCCTTTCTCAAGGGAATCCCATTTGCATGCCTTAAATGAAGAGTTGTATAAATACAGTGGTATGTTGAAGAGAGTATCATTTTAGAAACTCCCATAAAGTATTGAAAGTGGAAGGTAACATTTAGTACATTTTTATTGACCGTTAGATTTTGAATTGAATTTTTTTCGGGGCTCACCATAAATTCCAGTACATTACTAGGCTACCTTTGCAGACCCATGCGCTGCATGTGTGTCCATCATGTATATTTTGTGAAGAAAGTTCATCAAAACTTACAAACATTTCTATATACATTCTTGCCACATACTCTATATGTTATTACATCAGCTCTTATACTTTTAGATTTGTGTTTATAGATAAAAAATTACAGAAGACTGCAACAAAAAGGCTTACAAGTGTGGCTGACACACAGAACTACTGAGCAGTTGAGTTTTGTGCATTATTCAAATTGTAGATAACTGTTGACTTCCAATTTTCTCAGCAGTGGCCTAAATAAGTCCCCTGAGGTTCATATTTAAAGGGAAGATAAACCCCAAGAGCAATGTGGATTGAGTGAAAGCAGCAACATTAGTAGAACACATCAGTGAAAGTTTGAAGAAAATCTGACAATCGATGCAAAAGTTATGAATTTTTAAAGTTTTGGTGTTGGAACCGCTGGATGAGGAGACTACTAGAGGTTATGACGTATGAGTGGACAAGAATACCAAGAAAATATAAAGAAAATACTATAAAATTCCATTTTTCATGAAAATTACAAATTCCATCAACTTGATATTGACATATGTTAAGGGTAGCAATTATTCCCCCTGCTTTCTGAAAGCGGTTGGTCCATTGCTCTTTCATAATTCTAGAAAAGTGAATTTTTGTCGAATTTCCTTTATATTTTCTTTGTATTGTTGTCCACTCATACGTCATATCCTCTAGTAGTCTCCTCATCCAGTGGTTCCAACACCAAAACTTAAAAAATTCATAACTTTTGCATCGACTGTCCGATTTTCCTCAAACTTTCACTGATGTGTTCTGCTAATGTTGCTGCTTTCATTCAATCCACATTGCTCTTTGGGTTTACCTTCCCTTTAATGTTTTGCTGCATTTTGGGAGGTCTGTAAAAGGTATCCCCTACCTTTAAAATCTGCTCACTGTCTCAAGAACACATATTCACCAACCAGATCACGCTTGATTAACTTCTTTGTACTCTGATGAAGCATGATGGGATTAGTTGCATTCACACAGACAGAATAGCAGTGTAATGATTGGGATCAAAATACCAAGGGTTTTTTTTTTTTTTTTTTTTTTGCACCTGTTTAGAGAGCCAAGATGTCCCTCTAATTGCTGATTGCAATGATTTGTCGACCAATCTGCACATGCCTGAAATCTACTGAAATGGTAACCCTTGCCCTTGTATTTGTATGCTTGCATGATGTGTGTTTTGAATGACAGGATAGAAAATCTTGAGATTTTTTTGCTCTGGCATTCACACACATATACATTCATGTATAAGCATACCGTCCCCTCTAGCAAGAGGCATAACACTCTGTCCCTCGGACAGGACATAAAATGGAGGTCCCGTGTATGAGAGAGTATGGAGTAACAACTCATGCACGTAAAAGATCCCGCTTCATTCATTCATTGCAAAGAGCAGGGTGTTTAAAGAAGTGGTCCCACCTCACATTCAGCTAGACCCCATGGAAGACCAGCTTAACATAGCTGAATATGGGCTATCCAGCCATCTTCTCAGATGGAAATGAACAAACACTTACTGAGGCACGAAGTCTCGTGCAATATCTCTAATTATCATGATAGTTCTGAAATAATCACAAGATTTCTCGGGGTTTGGATCGCGATGCTGATTGCACGAATTCTGTCCATGGATTTTTATGTCTACACTGGAAAAAATCTTAAGATCTGAATTGGGACGCAAATCTCAAGATTTGTATCCTGCTAATCTGCGTCAGTGTGAATACCACAATTTTGTGATGCTCAAGCTGTGCTATCTATCATTTACAAGTTAAGTGTTTAGCCCAAATTTCACCAGAAATCATTGTGTCATCTTTTTAAACTGCTGAGATGTATACTGTATCTATTAAAAAAAAAAAGGTAAGGTTTCTGCTCTGATGCAGAGAGTGATCTTTGACCTGTGGTCCAAACACAACTTGTTGGTCCCAGTGTGAACACCTCTAATGATTGTCAGCAAAAATATCATTGTTGACAGTCAGAAGTACCCCTAGAGACTTTGCAAAGGGGGTTAGCTGTTCACTTTTTGGTATTTTTTTTTATGATTTCTGAAAAAAAAAGATGAAGAATTGAAAATGACACAAGTGAGTGAGTGATTTCTAAAGAAGACAGGCACGGGGTTAGTGACACCCATTACTTTTCTGTACTATTCCACCCCTGCTAATGCTGCAGTGTCATTGGATTGCTGCAACCTTTGATTTTCATTCTCTGGGGATTGGAATACGTTTTGATCTCCTGGTGTTTTTCTTTCTTTGAAGCAAGAGAGGGACAGATTGTGGTAGAATGGAGACTTGTTTGACGATGATAAAGAGATAGCTGTTACGAAAGCTGCTGCACTTTATTGGGGGAAAGGTTGCGATAATGTATGTGAGATGACAGTGAATCAAACCTTGAGCAATTATATTTCGGTTGACATTTTCTCAGCCTTTTTGTGAGGAAATTCATCAAAAGGGGAATGCTGTTTCAAATGGCATTGGTGGTATAAAAGCAATAATCAGCAAAGAGTTCACAAATTGCCAGTTGTGTGGTCAGTGATGACAATTTTGATGTTAGTTAATTGTTCTGTAGATCATGTTAAAAAGTCCTCAAATGAGCAGTATTGGAATTCACATAATCACAAACATCACCAGAGATGACAACTGTGATTTTGCAGTAATTTGTATAGGTTTTTTTTTTGTCACAAAATCTGCAGGTTTCATGGAAAATGATGTTTTCCCAAATTGTATTACTACCTGTAGATACTTGTCTATATTTGGCAAAAAGGGTAAAAATGCTGTTTTCCACCCAAAAATATGCCTTAAATCAGCCCTGAGAGTACTGCAGTGCAACATCCTCAAAGGCCAAAGACATTGGGGTGAAGATATAATTCACCTTGAAGTAATCTAGAACATGAATCAATTTTTACTGGTCCTATTTGTTTTATTCATTCTCAGAGGATATGCAATGATATTTGCATTCCCCAATATTTCCACTACAGAGTCAGTACAAAAATGCCAAATTAATGGCACACATGGTACCCAGCACATACACAGGCACATATAATGATAGTAACTATAATGGTTATTTATATGGCACGTTGTATCCACAGAAGTGCTCAGAGCACTTAAAAAGAAGTGAAAAATCAAAAATTATACAAATAGGGAGCAATGCACAACAAACAAACAATAGGCCCTATAAAACAAATCAAACTACTTACACATATAAAAGGTGTTATTTCAATTCTTTTATTCCCTGTAAATACATCAACCAGTTGAGTACCGGCTGATTTTGCTATAGCATGCATTTCCCATAGACACCTGCCCAAGTATACTCAGGACTAGTCTTCAACAGGTTAATGATACGAGTTTCCTAAATGTCTAATGGCAATTTATATATCTAGGGGCTGCCTCAGCTGGTTCAGTAAATTGACCAGAAGAATGGCTGGGGGAGGTAAAGGGTTAATCACCTGTTTCTCATTTTTTTTTCTCAATGGAAATACTGGAATACCTACCAAATTCCAGATGATATTGTTTTCTCATCCCAGAGGACATAGTACCATCTGGCTATACCTAAAATTCACAGCACCCTCGCAAGGATATCGTTCAAATCCGTAACTGCTAAGAGCATGATGACATTCAATACCACTGCCAAAAGTGGGATGGCAAATGTTAGATGGGTTTGACGCAAATCCCACATCAATATAACCCCAGAATGTCGAACTTGCGTAGAGTTTGATTTGTATCACGTGCAAACTGGGCCAGTATGGTCTTTGCTCCAGTTGCGAGTGTGCAGATAGTCTTCACTCTCAGACACAAACTGGTTTCATCATGCCTGTCAAACTGCAAGTTTGTAGAACCATAACAGAGCAATGGAGATTGTTGTAATTTCCTCTGAATTTTTTACTCTACCTTTTAAAACAGCAATGAATAGGAAAAGTCATAACAACAACAAAAATGAAGTTTGATAGCATAATGGGATAAGCGCTGGCAGTTTTAAACTTTTTAGTGTAATTGTCCATCAAGAATAAAACAAAACCTTTCCAACGATAACTCACTTTTTACATAACAACGAATATTCTTGTAGTTATGAATAAAAAATATAATTTTCGTAATTTTTTTTTCTTTTGGTGTAACTTTAATCACAAATATCTCAAATTAACACAAATGGAGTTCACTCATTTTGCAACCAAGCTTTTCAAATCATACAAGTCTATAGTAATGTGGTTTCTGGAACTTTGATGAGTTAACTCCAGACTTCTGTGTTCACTCAAATTATGGAAATACAGAGATCTCGATCTGCTAACTGTTGTTGTTGTTTTTTTTTTAGCTGTATCATTTAGGCTGACTATTTTTTTTTTTTGCAAAAAATACTGCAAATACAGTTTTCATGGAAAATGTTGCTTTTTCCCACAGTGTAGGCCTATTACTATACATATATGTCTATTGCAGGAAAGGTAAAAATATGATTTTTCCAGCAAAAATTTTCCTTTCAGCCCTCAGAATTTTGCAGTGCTGTGTACAAGGTTGATACCCATGCAGAAAAATCACATAATGAGACCCTAAGGTCTAACCCGTTGAAGACAGGCTAATACTGCTACAACCCACATTTCCCATAGACACCTGCCCGAGTATACTCGGGACTCGTCTTCAAGGGGTTAACATGTTCTGTGCCAGCTTCCATTGTCCCAGTGGTCTGATATATACCTGTACATTGATCTCCATGGAGGCAAGCTGGCAGTGCAAACAAGGTATGAAAGTAATATGGTTGATCAGCTGGTGTAGAAAGCATTAGACTCCAGAGTGCACACATTGGATGGGATGGGGCTTTTCGAGGTAGGGGGGGGGGATAGGGTGATAGAGAGATGTTTACATGTGGTGTTGAAAAGATTGTATGATGATGTTCTTTCAGATGTCATAGAAATGCTTTCCTTTTTGTTTTTAATTAGATGGTACTGTAAGAAAATGAGGAATTTCATCCCTAAAGAAATGGAGAATTGTGTACAAATTTGGAGCAAATTAGAACCTTCATAGCATACTGGTGTCCATTATTCAAACTCCTTTTATTCATAAATGTCATTATTTCATCAAAGTTTTGACGCTTTTGGTGCCAAATTGGCATCTTTACAAAAGAGAGTATGAGAGACTGCAAAGCAGTACACAAACATTCAAAGAGAAACAGTTTCTTTTCCTAAATACCTTTTTTTATTGTCTTGGTCATGTAGATGCACAAATACATACATGTAGTGCTGCAAACTGGCTGGCAGCAGATACTGTTACCAGCATCTATGGAGGTATGTGAGAGAAGTATTAAAGGGAAGATAAACCCCAAGAACAATGTGGATTGAGTGAAAGCAGCAACATTAGTAGAACACATCAGTGAAAGTTTGAAGAAAATCGGACAATCGATGCAAAAGTTATGAATTTTTAAAGTTTTGGTGTTGGAACCGCTGGATGAGGAGACTACTAGAGGTTATGACGTATGAGTGGAATACAATATCAAGAAAATATAAAGAAAATACTACAAAAATCCATTTTTCATGAAAATTACAAATTCCATCAGCTTGATGTTGACATATGTTAAGGGTAGCAATTATTCCCCCTGCTTTCTGAAAGCGGTTGGTCCACTGCTCTTTCATAATTCTAGAAAAGTGAATTTTTGTTGAATATCCTTTATATTTTCTTTGTATTGTTGTCCACTCATACGTCATATCCTCTAGTAGTCTCCTCATCCAGCGGTTCCAACATCAAAATTTTAAAAATTCATAACTTTTGCATCGATTGTCCGATTTTTCTCAAACTTTCACTGATGTGTTCTACTAATGTTGCTGCTTTCACTCAATCCACATTGCTCTTTGGGTTTACCTTCCCTTTAAAGAGAATTATTGCTATTTTGTTTTTGCAACTGTCTTGTCAGTATGAGGTAACCAAGTCGTAATTTGGTTTCCATGACCACACCCTGCCTGAATACAACTCGGTTCTCATGTGACTTGTATCATATTGTAGTTTACAATAAGAGAATATTGAGCTCATTGCTTTAATTTTCTCTCCATATTCCATCAAAAACATGTTTGTTGAAGGTTTTGAGATGGTGAAAAGTCTGAAAAACAAAAGCTCCCACCCACCAAGTTTAGGAATCTGCTATGGACTTGAGAGCAGTGTGACCCCATTGCCTTGTCTGGAAAGTATCAGGAAGTAAGCTCTGCCACGATGGTAGGTAGAATGGCCTCTCCTGGGCCCATGGTAGGGATGCTGTGTTCAGTTTCAGTTCTGCAAATGCCAAGTTTAATGTTAATGAGTGACTTTGAGAAAGATAAGAGTAGGGGTGTGGCTGGGGGTGGGGTTTAGATATGGTGGGGGTTAGCTGGGGATGGGGATTAACTTGGAGTGGGAGAAGGTAGCTGGTATTGGGATATTTGAAGGTGGGGACAGGGTTGGCAGAGCTGTGAAGTCCCTTAATTACTGCAGGCAGCAAGCTGAAAACATCAGTATCTCTTCATGTTTATAGGTAAGAGAATATGAAAATATGCATGATATAGGACTTTTTTGTTCTCTTTTAGATGTACCTATTACGTAAGTATCTCCTTTATTGCTGTTTTGTAGGGAAAAAAAATTGTTATATGTACATTGTATAATAGCCAGAATAGAACAGCATACACATGCTTCATCAAGGTATACTAACGACCTAAACTTGAATTTGGCAATGATGATACTGGATTTGGACTACTGAATAATTCATGAGAGTATGGTGGGGCGAGGTGAGACCAGCCTGATAAAACCCATCTCCCTTGAAATTGAACAGTGACTGCTTCTGGGGTGTCGGTCAACACATGAAGCCACCTGATGCCTTGCTGTGCGAGTGTTGTGCGGCCAATGCAGGAGTATGGCTTTTGTCCTAATTAAAACTCTCATCCAGATTAAACCTTTTCTGAACCATTCCCCAGCATGCTATGGACATTGTATTCAAACAAGTATTCAAGATTTAGGGATAAGCCAGAAATTAGCTAAACTGCAGCAATTGGTTAGTGATGTTTTCTCCACAGAATTGGAATGGAATTAAATGCACCATGTTCTTTTATCCTTCTTCTTCTTCTTCTGCTTCTCTACCAACTTTAAAGACTAGTGATGTCATACAAACGTTAAAAAAAGAAAAACAAGACCAAGGAAGTTTTTCCAGTCATGTATTTAGTATTGGCTAAGGCATGGCTCGACACTAACTTTTTTGTTTGGTGGCCCGATGGGGCCACCAAAATCCTAAATTTCAAATTTTTGGTGGCCCGAGAGAAAAATTTAGTGGCCCGAAAAAAACACAATAAAAAACATTAAAAGTCCTTTTTTTTTAATGAGTCAAATATTTAAGTTTAATGATAGTAAGAATTAGAAGTTGGACATATCTACTCAACAAACTTGCAACACTCACTCTCAGGCACTCATTCAGTCCTTTTCATCCATCCCTTAAACAAATTTAACTGCTAATTTCCGGCGCGAAAAGTTACAAATTTATTGACATACTTTTCAAAAAATTTTGGTGGCCCGAGGCGGGCCACCAAATTTGCCCTTTTTGGAAATTTGGTGGCCCGACTTTCATTTTTGGTGGCCCCGGGCCACCGGGCCACCGTTAGTGTCGAGCCCTGGCTAAGATGATTTTGGTGTAACTCAATATATGTGACACATATAATGCATGGAAATTTAGGAGGTTTGCAAATTAGGGCTTTGGTACCTATATCCATAGCAGTCATTTTCTGTCATGTGTCCTACCACATAACCCACGCAGACTATAAAAACTGAGAATGCCTAGAAGTTGGTTACTTCAACTGAAAAGTAAGATATTTGATGTTTGTTTCAATCCAAAAAGATTTACACATGTTAACTAACTCCAGTTTGACTTTCAAAGTTTGCAAATGCTTCAAATTTGGAACCTTTTCCCTTTAAATAAATTATATTGTCTTCTCGTGGTAGATATATGAAAATAAGATGGGACAAATCATGCATCTTTGGAAATTCCGAATCAAGATATTTGGAAAAATACCAAAATCAGAAAATTTGTTCTTGTCGAATTTAGCAAGCTTTTTGGTGACAGGCTATGTATGGAGAGTCCAGGGATGGTTGTCTTGGATACAAGGGTCCAAGTAAAGTTCATCTGATGTCATTTTTTTGAGGGAAGACATCACTAATTCCCACTAATCTACCACAAAATTTGGCTGGTGCATAGTCATGCCCTATTCATAGGATCACCCACCCATCCACACGAAAACGCTTGATCCCCACTTGGCTTCCCTTTTTTGCCACCTGCCGCCCACTGCTTTCCCAGAACTCCTGATCCACCTGTAACTGAACTTGACCCCTGTATGCAGCAGGATTGGGAAAGAAGTATGATTTGCACATTTGTCTTACCCATACTTGGAAGAATGCAGTCCACTGTACTTTGCAACCCTGTTTTGTTTAGTTTTCTCTTAACCCCTTGAGGACAAGTCCCGAGTATACTCGGGCAGGTGTCTATGGGAAATGCGTGTTGTAGCAAAATCAGTCTGTCCTCAACGGGTTAAAAGAAAAGATCAATAACCCTACAAAACATTTATTAATGCCCCAAGTCTACATTCAAAAGTTTTGGCATAATAAGATTGTAAGTCAAGAGTTGTGAAGTTCACGAGTCCAATTTCATTCTGAGTGATTCAGCCTGCCAGTTTATTTTAAAGTCTTTATAACAGGATATGATATTTTTGATATTATTTAAAAACTAGAGGCTTCATTGGTAGAGTGGGCATTTCAAGCCTGCTTACTTCTTAATATTCATTTTCTTTGCTGTTTGTATTTTGCCTTTTTTTCCAGAAGAAATTCTTTACTTGAGATTTTTGTTTTTGTAAAAAAAATTAGTCAATTTAGGACTTTGTCCCGCTTAACCCGTTGAGGACAAGTCCCAAGTATACTTGGGCAGGTGTCTGTGGAAAATGCATGTTGAAGCAAAATCAGTCCATCCTCAACAGGTTAAGTCAGTGATTTCTTTCATGTGTATGATTGAGTATGAGTTTGTCTTTCTTTTTGTGTGTATGTGTGGTAGGAAGTCAAAGGAGTGTGTGACCATGCAGGCACTAAACTTTAACTCATTCTATTCTTGCAACTGACCACTACAAGCAATGCAAATAGATAGATATCATTTTAAATGGACCAAATGTAAAGGGAAAACTAATGGGCTTGCTCGAGAGGTCTCCTAACTCTAAATTGTAAAGATATCTTTTTTGTCTGAATTGACACTGTCCATCCTTTAGGAGTCCATTGGTCACCGTTGTGAATGTCCTTGCTCCAGGCACTTCCCCAGATAGTCATTTGTGATAATTTTACCCGGGTTAGAGGTGGTTTGCATCCACTTAAAATTAATAGCTTTGACAGAATTGTACAAGTTTTTTTCTTCTCTTTTTTTTTTCATGTTGTAAAGGGAAAGAGAAGAGGATATCCGTAGGCCATGACTGTATCTCAGGCCAGTTTTCTTTGCGGATGCAGAAAATAGAAGATAAGCTCCATCAGCATAGACACAGCGATTGCCATGTGCTAGTATGAAGTAAAATCTACCCCAGAAAACTAAAGTGTGTATTTTTTCGATATGACTTCTCACTATATGTGACCCGCTACAACAAAAGGATCCTAAAGTCGCTGACGGGTGAGCCGAGAAAATCGAGTGTGAAGTCAGATCACCAAAATCTGTCAAAACGTTCGGATTTCTGTTTTAATATAATTTTGTAGTCTAATGTATCTTCTATCATCTGCCGGAATTTCGAAGCTAAATGATCAAAGGAAAGGCCTGAAAATAGCATTTTTCTGTGCCATGCTCGGCTCGCCTGTCAGCGACTTTAGGATCCTTTTGTTGTAGCGGGTCACATATTCCCTGTATGTTCGTCGTGTCATGTACCACAAAACCTTTTGCCAGGTATACTAATTAGCATGAAACGAATACTGCATGTATATCTGGTGTGTAATACTTTGTGAGCCTAACGTTTTGGGAATAAGGTCTTGTCAGGTAGTTTACTGGAAGTTGTTGAATAATAGACAGTGACAAAATAATGAGGTGGACTTGTTTCTCTTTAAGAAGGAAAGTTATTTGTTTTTTTTTTCAAATTTGGAGATTATAGACAAATTTATGTATTGCATATTTTTCATGGTTTCAGAAAGCAATATTTTGGCATGAAGGTAATTTTACAAAAATAACAGTTAACTTTTTTTTTTAAAGAGCTACTATTATTTCATACCATATTCATGGTTGATGGAACAAGTAGATATGCAAGAGCAGTGAGTATGAACGAAAAAAAAAATATGGTTGAATGCATTCTGGTAGTGGAGACATCACTGTAATGACATATTGAAACTGAATATGCTCATAAATTCTACTGGTAGGTGGTTTCAAAATATGTCATGTGAAATATAATGTGATATTTAATTAGGTGATCCGAGTATCCTCTCGGATCACCTATTGTTTCTGTACGGAATCTTTCTTTATTTCTTTCTCCTCAAAAATTGTGCAGAGGTTAGCTCAGAAAGTGCATTACCTATGAATGTCAAACTTATACCATGTATGTATCATGTCGCAAAGACGACAGCGCAAGTAAAATCATAGTGATCAGTCGACCGTGACGTCACTATGACGTCATTATATGAAAACACATTTTCATGCATATCTCATTAATGGAATGGAATATTTCAATGAAATTTACGTCACATATATTTCAAGTCAAGTGAATTTTAATGATATTCTCATAATTCTTTTTTATCTCAAAACGCGCGCGTACGCGCGCGTTGAAATATTTGTATGCTCAGATCGAGCTCAAAATTTTTTTGCACACGTTTCAGACCATTTGGAGCAGTTTTTGAAAAATTGAAAAAATCGGACGGACGCGTACGCGCGCGCGCATATACGCACGCACAGCTCATATGCAATTGAAATTTCCAGTTTTTTCACGTTGATCGGATGTCTAAAATGTCAAGGAATATTTCTACCAAGTTTCAAGTCAATCCAACTCAATATGACGTCATACGGGCCCGTCAAAGTTGAAATTCCGCGCGCGCGTCAATGGCGATATACAGTGCAACTATGCCAAAAAACTGCCAATTTTAAATCCGATTTTACTCGTCAGGATGGACGGTGACCCCCCATTTTCTTTACATATTTTGAAAGCTGATGAGTTGTACATGTCATTTCATGGGATGGCAATGCTGGCAAAATGATTAAAAGATATCAAATTTCTTAATAAAGTAAAAAAAGTAAATTTTCAAAATGACGTCATCAAATTTCAAGTTTAGTCAAGCGTATCTTATCAATCCTTTATCAATTTTCATCCAGATTTCAGTATGTTGTAGCTTACTTAATGTTCTTTCAAACATAATATTACGAAACTTTGATTGGATATCGGCATCACCTCGTAAAAATGGATTGAAAGTAATCTTGTCAAATTTGACCAGTTTACGTGTTATCTCTATGGGAGTGCAGTTTTTCTGGAAATGAAAATTGACCCGACTATCTTTCTCGAGCACTAGCTCACTTACCCTTCGGTGAATTACTTCCAGATTTTAATATGTTCTAGCTGAGACTTTACGCTACCGTAAGTGTTCCCTTCATTTTTTCATACGATGTCGGCATCACGTCAAAAATTTTGGTTGAAATTCAAGCTTATTTTCGATGTATTGAGATATTTCTTTCTTTCTGCAACTTTCTTTGCAATAACTCAAGAAAAACAGGCCCTATCACACCCATCTTTGGCACATGTTTAGTTCATGTCACGTACATTATTTCATAAAATAACAACTACTTGAGCAGACACCATCTTTGGTATGTAAATTAGGGTCAAAGGTCATAAATGTTTCATCCTGTATCTTGGTGAATACCTGTCCTATCTTTCCCATATTTTGCACAAGCAAAGACCATATTACAAGGATCATTTCACAAAATAACCACTTTTTGCTCAGATGCCATCTTGTCTGTGCAAAGTGGGGGCAAAGGTCATATGTACATCTTTCTGTATCTTCGCTATGACGTGTTGTCTCTATGGGAGAGAATTTTTCTAGATGTGAAAATTGACGTGATTATCTTTATCGAGCCCTAGCTCACTTACCCTTCGGTGAATTTCTCCCAGATTTTAATATGTTCTAGCTGAGACTTTGGGCTATCGAACGTGTGCCCTCCACTTTCTCATACGACGTCGGCATCACGTCAAAAAACTTGGTGAAATGAAAGCTTATCTTCGATGTATTTTCATATTTCTTTCTTTCTGCAACTTTCTTTGCAATAACTCAAGAAAAAAACAGGCCCTATCACCCCCATCTTTGGCACATGTTTAGTTCATGTCACGTACATTATTTCATAAAATAACAACTACCTGATCTGACAACATCTTGGGTATGTAAATTAGGGTCAAAGGTCATAAATGTTTCATCTTGTATCTTGGTGAATACCTGTCCTATCTTTCCCATATTTTTCACACGTATAGACGATGTCGCGAGAATCATTTCACAAAATACCCACTATTTCATCAGATGCAATCTTGGGAGTGCAAAGGTGGGTCAAAGGTCATATGTATTTGTTGCTGTTTCTTCGTTATAGTGTAGGGGGCCTGTACAGAATTTGGTGCCAAACATGGCAGATATGACTCCCTTTGCTAAATGAGAATGCAAACATCACACAGCCAATGTCTCTAAACACAGATGAAACTTGTATGGTCATGCCTATTGCGATCAGGACTCGAATCATTGATAAAAAAAAGTCGGATCACCTTAATTTGTCAGTGATGACAAATTACAATCTCTAGTTCAATTCTGATTTTATGTAGCCTTCTGCTGATGCAGAATGACATGGACAGATTGGAGTACTTGGAAATGACTGTGGATAGTGAGAGACGTATTTTATGATTTATAGCACCAGTATATTTTGGGATATTACCCCGAGAGAAATTGTGAGAGATAGAGAGGGAGAGCGAGAGAGGGGGTGAAGAGGGGAGGGGTGTGAGAAGGAAGAGATGAAGAATAGAAGAAAGGGAGGACAAAAAACCATTTTGCTACATTATGCATCCAGGTGTGACCAGCATCAAGCTGCAAAATTTTGTGTACCAGAAAAACACAGATTTGAGACATGATATTGAATCATGGTTTTGAAACGTGGTTTTGAAACATGGCTTGACAGAGGAGAATTCATTGGAGTTTCTCACCAGCGTGTTTCTTGCTAGACTCACTCGGACTATGCCATTGTGCATATGTCCATCTTGTCCCTGAGTGATTGGGTCAAACAGGATGCATGTAACTGTGATAAAAAAACAAAACAAAAACCAAAACAAACCCCCCCTATTTGAGATGGCGGTTGCGTTTATAAGACTCTTGTAAAACATGGTTTTGAATTGCACCTACATAGTGTGCGTCAAAACCATGTTTCATAACCTCATTTGCAATCACGCCTACCATAATTTATATTTGAATTTAAACCACAAAACACAGTTTCAAAATCATGTTCCTGCATACTGTAAAACCAGAAATATTCACAGCATGAAATTTTCGTAAACTGGACTCGATGGCCTTTTTAGCTGCATGAATTTTTTGCAAAATTGTCACTGGCATTCAGTGCAGCAGTGTAGACAAGAACTACTGCGTGCATTTTAATTTTGCGAATCTTGGCTCCTTGCTCAATTGGCAAAAATTTTGTGCACATGAAAACTGTTCGTTTTACAATAGCCAGAAAAGTTTACTGTGAATATCTTGGTCTTCAGATATGAATAACCTGTGGAGTCTGAACCTGCCCTTACATGTGATGATTGCTACATGGAGCATTCTGGCAGGGGGTTACCACCAAGCTCATGGGGCATGTTAAGTTTTAGATGTGAAAGGGCCCATTTTTGGTTTCAGTCAGAGTATCATTGGGGGACGCACACTCCTGGTGTGATTTATTCCCATGTGGGTTCACTGCGCCATAGGTTGTGGCTGTCTGGTGCGATTCTCTGAACCAGACAAAGGATGGAATGTCTTTTCTTGTAAATGTGAAATAAATGTTTCACAGCTCTTATTACATTTCCCCCCTTCCCAACATTAAAGAGAAAACTCTTATTAGCAAGGCCTAGCTATACCTCTTTACTTCAAGGTTGTCATTTGCTGCAAAAGGAAGTAAGTTGTGAGGTTTATAGTGAAGTTTATCCATAAGGAACATTAGCATGGATATTACATGGCTTACAGAGGTCTCTTTGATATCTGTGATAGCAATATCCAGATTTTGTAAAGTATAGCAAACATAAGCATGGATGACAATTTTTTTTTGTCCTCTTATCATAAACCATTATCTCAGTCATGACAAATCATACTTTCTCTCCAGTACCCACTTTCTAAAGACTCATATCATATACAGTTTTGTTTAAATGAAACAGCGAACTTTCTGGTCTGACCTTTAAGCAAGGCTAACCTATGTGAGTAACCTTTAAGATTGAGGTCATTCACCTCTGGAGAAAGGTATCACCTTTGCTGTTTAGGCTCCCAGCAGGGTCACTGGCTAAGGTCGTAGGGTAAGGGAGGAGAAACCGATACCATGTACATACACAGAAAAAAAAAATACTCTTGTGTCGTGGATATTCTTTTGTCAAGACCCCAGGTAAAGTTTTTTGAAGTGGCATGTCCCCTGTGTAAAAAAGAAAGAGAAGAAGAAGAAAACAAAAACAAATATACCAATGATGAGTGATCTATACTGTAAGGTGAACTGCAATGCAATATCCATTCCAATTATTGTTATCCAACCCTGATAACCCCAAATAATTTCAGATGTTTATGATTATTACAGATGGATGATATTGAAAATGAGGTCACCAAAGTTTGTCCTTGTAGCAAGGCTGATAAAATCTTGTCATAATTTTCTGTCCAGAAAGGGCAGACGCATCTTGGTTTTGAAAAGGGGGAGAACAAAGCTTCCCATTCATTTCAACAGTTTGGATGTAAATCCTCAAATTGGCATCCTTTGGGACACATCAGAATACAGCATTGAAACAGTTCCGTCACTTTGCCATCTGTGCTTGACTAGATCTTATATCCAGTGGTTTATTTTAGAGTGGAACAATTCATTTTTTTCTACTTCAGAATAGTTCTTGCAAGTAGATGTTCAAGAAGATTGCAAGAAGATGATGTGTGGTGTAGAATTGTCAACTATGAAGATATTGAGCAGTGAAATCCTGTCTTGGGACATCACTGTGCCAGTGTCACTTCCAGGGATGCTTCATTTTGATAACTGTAACAAGTGGTGTGAGCAGTCATAAACGTACACACCGCGTTCACATTGTCCCCCGCGCCGCGGGGACAGCCTCAAGAGATCTTATCTTTTTTACGACTGACCGTTCACATTGGTATCTCATCTGTCCCCGAGCTGTGGGGGCAATTGGAGCTTGGGGCGAGCTCTGCCAGGCACAGCGCATGCGCACATTTGATGACCACAGCCGGACGCTATCAATTTCGCCCCCGGGTCACTCTCCCCTCCAAATCTTGTCCCTGTACCCGACTTGATTCGCGGGGACGAGGGGACAAGTCCCAGCGAGCGTTCACATTATGGTTTTGGAGGAGAAAGTCCCACAGCTCGGGACTTTCCCCGCGGCGCGGGGGACAATGTGAACGCAGGGTCAGAGGGATCTCAGTAGTACACTGAACCCAAGATACTCAGTGAATTAAATTTTAATGATGCTCTAGAGTCCCTATAGAGCTGGAGAAACCACAAGACACACACACACACACACACATAAACACAAAGGATTTGACGATTTGCTCCTACTTCACAACTCTATGGTATTAGCTGTTGTATATCCATAATATCTAAAGGCCGTGTCACACCATAACTCGGGCTTGTGGCGAGGAGGTAGTTTCCAGCACGTAGACGATTTTCAGCGGGCGAACAAGAATGTTTGCAATTTTCATTCATGCCTTGTCATACCTTACGGGGGAACTTCTGCAGCTTGACTTGCGGGGAAACAAATTTACTCCAAGGAGCTCTCCGCAGTTGGTCCGCACCTGACAGTATCTAGCGCGTAGTTGCCCGGAGGTGCTCACGCAAGTCCGATTTAACCGCAGCCAAGTTTTGAGCATGACCAAAACTTTTTCCGGGTGAGTCGCGGGAATGCCCGTAGAGGTCCACGCAGAACGCCAGCAGGAGACCCTTAGCGGCAGTACTTCCCAGGCAATTCCCACGCAGGTACTTCGCAGTCCCGTATGCAGCCAAGATAATGAAATTCTGTGAGATTTCAGCCATTCCATTAGAGGAATTCCTTCACTAAGTTGTCAGCCCCCACGCGACTGGTATAAAGGTCACACAGTATGCTCGCAAGTATAACGCGTCCAGCAAGTAAGACACATGCGCTGACTCGCACAAATCCTTTTCCGCCCTCAGGAATGTCCGGTATGCTAGAAAATCCCTACACGTAACAAGCCCGAGTAGCTTGCCCGGAAAGGTGTGACAGGGCCTAAACACGGTTGCGGGTAAAAAAATATGCGTGCGCACCCCCGGGCGACTACTTTTGAGATACATGCTAGGTACTGTCATGTGCGGATATCTACGGGGACCTCCGGGTAGTCAAAATTGTTCTTTGCAAGTAGCACGCAAGGCTGGTGTGACACGGCCTTAAAGGAGATGACATTTCAGCAAGATGACCAACAGTCACAAGCAGTTGAAGCAATTTTTTTTTCCAACCTCACAAAATGTGGTAGATTTGCATACTGAATCTCCAGTATGAAGATAGGGTCAAACATAAGCCGATCCATAGTGTGTTGGTAGTTTTAATGCTAGGTCTACTTAAAATTCATGGAAAGTTTTGCATTCTGTTTTGTTTTCTCTGATCCACTTGTCTAGGATGCCTGGAAACTGCACTAGCAGGTACATATACTATGAAAAATGTCTTGTTCTGGAAATGTACTATGATTGTTGCATAAACTATACAAAGGTCTTGGGGAAAAGGGAAGGATATCTCTATCTATGACAGACTATTTTTTTTTTCTTAATTGGTACCTGCTTGACAAAACAGTTTCACTGATTCACAGGTAGAAATTCTTTGATTCACTCGATCACTACCCTCTTTTGTGCCCACCTTTTTGAAGACGCGAGCAACTTTGTCCAAGCTAAGGTTGTTGGTAGCCAAGCAAGACCAGTCATTTTATCTGATTCGTCATGCTAGCACCTGAAGTGAATGTGGTTATTGTGAAAGTCCTTCATGAGTGATTATTCTGTGAGTCTGTATGCAAGACATTGAGTGAAAATAGACTGATGTAATGCTTACCAACATCATATGATTTGAGCACTATACAGTTGAACCTCTATTATCCGGCCTCCCTTTATCCGGATCTCTCTATTATCCGGACGCAATCTCGCCGTGATTTGTTAATTTTTTTTTTTAATAATTACGGGAGGAAAGGTGGATTCCCAACGAATACATTTCTTAATAATTATCTAGGTAAATCATCCCAAGAATTTATAAAAGAAAATGATTTCATTCTTGCAAACACGAACCTCTATTTTGGGGTCTGTTACTGTGTGTAACAATGAAAAGGTTGCAGTTTATACATTACTACATGTGGTACTACAATGGGGTACATCAGTACATGTGTATGTATGTAGACTCTACATGCATAATGCATTGAGTCTCCCGTATCCGGCCAAATCCCTTATCCGGACGAGCCCCGGTCCCGACTTGTCCGGATACGAGAGGTTCAACTGTATTATGTTTTCAATGTCGAAAAGAGTTTGACTGCAGTTAGGGTTGTATGATAGACTCTTGATGATCTACTTATATTAAGCCTGACTGACTGACTCAATTGTGTGTTTTTGTCTTTCCACTTCTCTTTGGTCTTCAGGGTCAAATGTCAGCATGGCTAGAACAGAAAGCACGCCCTCTTTGGTGCTGCTTGAACAGTTGATGGACACACCAACTGAGGGCTCTGAACTCAAGTCTTATCCATCTCACAGGAAAAGGAAGAGCTTACCAGCAGGATTATCTTCTGGTAACCTTAAGGAAAGGTCAAAGTGGCCCCAGGTTCTCTTCCAGGATCTCCTACGGCCTCGGAGGAAGCAGGAGGTGGCGCCACCAAAACCTATCAATAGAAGGATATGGTGTGACAGTGAAGAGTGTCTCTCTGCCACCCCGTTTGTCAAGATCCAGAGGTTCCCTATCAACGATCAGTGTGAGAACTGTGGCAGAGTCATGAGGGATGCTGCCACAAATACAGGAAGTGTCCAGGAGATTAAAACCACCAGTGCTTCTGATGATGGGAGGTTGGCAGTGCAGGATGGTGATGAGGACACCACAGCTGAAGATCCTCCTTTTGAGGAAGCAGTGGCTGCTGTTGTGAGAAGGCCAATGAGAGCCGAACAGTCAAATAGCAGCAGCGGTAGGTCTGCAGATAGGAGGAGTCTTCCAGCAGCCTTGGACTGGTGGTCTGACAAGGTTCTCAAAAAACACAGCTCCAACATAAGAGAGAATGTGAAGAAGTCGTGGCTACCAGTGGGTGATGCTAATGGCCCTGATGGGAGGCTATCAGTCAGTGACCAGTGCATGCATGAAACTGTTCAAGTTTCCCCTCGCAGGCGTTTTCACACAGCCAGTGACGGGGATTCACTAGGAGCAAGTGAGGCAGTCTGGGAGCGTCTGGATGACATGCAAAGTCTAGCACAGAGAAAAGACATGAAGGACTTCAAGTCGGCTCCAAACCTATCCTATCCATCAACTCAGGTCAACAATGCAGAGTCAGCCAGACTGGCGGCATGGTGGGAGGAGTCACCGTTCCCAGTCAGGTCTCAGCGCTTTACATTCCACTCTCATTCCAGCGGCAAGAGGGTGGTCCTCAGGAAGGGTCAGCGTGGTCTGGAGATATCTGGAGACAAGGGCTCCAGGAAGCTTTCCATGAACCTTGCTGATCTTGAGGAACTCATGGGGGCCACTTCAGGATCAGAGGAGGAGATAGAATCAGAGGATGTGCAGACAACATCCACATCATTACTCCTTCCCTATGAAGCCCTCGCGATAGAAATGGATGCATGCACAAACATCAATCAGTCCAACTCATCAAAACGTGATTGCAACTCTGGTAGCAGTGACCAAAGAACTAATCAGCACAGAACACAAGCCGAGTCTGTCAGAGAAACCTTAACCAACTCACACTCTTCCACACATAGCCTTCCTCCACCAAAGACGGCTGCAACTCGCTCTTTCTCAACTCCTCAGATCACTGTATCAACTCCCTCATCAACAGGTTGGTCTTTCTCATCCCCTAGTCTAGAGAGTGTCATCCAGGCCCAGTTTCTCAGGAACACTTTTGCCAGCTCACAAGCCATTAACAGGCAACGTTCTACCAGTTTGCCTGGAGATGGTGCACAAATGACAGAACCACTGCAGGACTCGACGAGGAATGTGGTCACCAGGCGCCGTTCTCAACCTTACGGTGAACAGCAGCGCCACTCCTGGGCAGGATGTCCAAACCCTGTCAGCGGCTCAGTCCTGAAGCTGGCCAAGGGGGAGCGGCTTTCCTGGATGGGAGTGGTCAGTGAGATGCCGGTCATCCCAGAAGACAAGAACCGGGAGAAGGACAAGGACTCTGAAACTACTCCCAGACGAGCATGGCTAGATGTGAGACTGTCCAGGTCGTCAGAGGAAATCCACCAGGTAATTTTTATACACCTTGCATTTTCACGTTTATAAGAATTACGTCCAGGATGTTGATTTGAGTAAGAGTGCTGAAATTACCTGAAGCAACTTCTGAATAGCGTAAGACTTTATTAAGAAAATGATATATTCACTGAACAACTTGCCAAGGACGAGAGTGAAAATTTCGCTCCGTCAACCCTCTTGGGAAATTGTGTTGAAATTTGTTTATTGGATATTGCACATGGTGGGCATTAAAATGAGTTTGCTCTCTTAAGATTTGAAGATGTTTCTGCACATGTATTTGGATTCAGTGAATGAGGAAAAATTGATGATGAATGATGTCATTTTGGGAGCTGATATAAGCTTGTAATTTTGTCTCATGTCCTGTATGTGCTTGCCTAAGCAACATTACTCTGACAGTTGGAATACAATTGCTTCATATTAACATGCAAGTTTGCTTTGAAGCTCCTTAAATGGTGATATATAGTAGGTGAACTCTGTGTGTAATTGCAAGACTGCTTTGGATACTTTCTCAATAGAATTCTCTGTACACCATCTCAATTTCCATTAAATTTTGTTCAATATTGGTCATTTTTTTGTTCAGAATCTATTGAGTCAAATTTTTGACATTTCAGCCAACTACTTTCTGTGTCAGGCTGTACTCACAGGGAAACAGAAAGGTTCAGAGATATTGAGCTTTGTTTCAAGAAACTATAAAATTGCAGGGTAGGATGACACAAGGGTGATATTAAGCAAGCAAATATTTTCTTGAATTTAACCTTTCTTTCCGATTGTGAATTTGGTGATTATCAGCTATTTTATAACAAACATACACTATTATCAATCCAATGTTAAAATTGCATTGTTACCAGGAATAAAATTGAGAATTGAGAATTTAGGGTTTCTGGAATGAACACTGAACTAGGGCTTTCTATAGCTCAGTCGGTAGAGCACTGGGCTAGCATCCGGAGGTCTCGGGTTCGAATCCTGATGGAATCCCATTTTCTTTGCTCAATTTTCCAATAATAAATTATATTCATTTCTGGTCAGATTTCCTCTGTTTACGTTTGTTACATACTCAAAAAGCTGCATCACTTCGGTGATCCCTTGCATTTATCCCCGAGTTGAATTATCCTTCGGGTTTATGCCAGGTTTAAGTGCATGCGTGTGTGTCACACACAAAGCGCACTGCTATAGCTTCTGACCATCCGAGCATTGAGAATTTAGGGTTTCTGGGATGAACACTGACTACATTTGTAGGGCTTTCTATAGCTCAGTCGGTAGAGCACCGGGCTAGCATCCGGAGGTCCCGGGTTCGAATCCCGATGGAATCCCATCTTCTTCGCTCAATTTTCCAATAATAAGGAATAAAATATCTAAGTTTCCATCACTGTCCTCCTTGTAGGTATTAATTGAGATAGTTCTTTTAAAGTTTGACCGCGTTTATAATACCAACCTCAGGCCTATTATTCTCCTGAGAAACCCAACAATATTTTCACACATATTTTTGCCGGAAAGAGTAGATATTTAGCAAAGCACTTCTGTTTACTCTCTGTAGTCAAACTTCTTGGCACCATCTTGGAAGGAATATAGAAAATTGCTCCTGATATCACTGTGGAGATGTTTGAAGAACAGTGGTGATGTTGATGTCGTCGATGACAAAGTAGTTTTCAATCACAGCACAGAACAAATAACACTGCGGTTTTTAACCTCTTCAGCTCTGAATAATTTGTCAGCACTCAAATATTTATCCTCTTCAGGCAAAGTGTAAAGTTATTGTTTTTTCCACGTGCAAGATTTCAAAAAATGCAAAGTAGGTCAGAATTAGGGCAGTCCTGGTGAACTGTATATTGCAAATTGAGAATTAAGAACTGGATGTTTTGGTGTGTAGAGTGATTTCTGTACATAATGTTGATATAAGATTTTATTTATTTATTTATTTATTTATTTATTTATTTTTTTTTTTGGGGGGGGGGATACATGCTAATATCCTTTCATTGAGAATTCACCTGTCATGATAAATATAAAAGACAAAGCAGTGTTTAGAAGATTTAGCATACTGACAAATATGGTTTTGAAACAGGTAAACTGCAAAACATAGTTCCAAAACCGTGTTTCTAGTTGGAAAAAATTTCATACAAAGGCACTCCTAGAGAGCTGAAGGAAGTTAAAATTGTGATGTATCTTCAAGAACCTCAGATGTTTTGTGGAGCTAACATAATTTGCAAACATCGCAGGACTCTTGACAATCAATCTGCCTTTGCCAAGTAGGTCTGAAATTAAAGATTTATTATATAAACATGTCAAAACAGTATTTTATGGGCGTAATGTTATAGTCAACCATGGATGTATTCTTCAAGTGTGCGGAAGGCATCTTCAATGCATACATGTTCATTTGAAGACATGTGGAATCAAGTCCATATTTTAAGGCTTAATTTCATTTAAAGTGCTACTCTTAAAGTTTGATACATAACTTCGGAAATAAAAGTGCTGTGCTCATTTAGACAAAGCTTGATGGAAATTTGAAGGTCTTGGTATAGAAAGATGACTGGTACTTCAGTGATCTCTAACCTTCCTCACATGCTGGTTGAAAACTGGTGACTTTGGGCTAATTCGGTGGGTATGTTTGTATTCTGGATCCCTGCTGATCCCTATCACTCCTTTGTCAAACAACTGATTACTCACCAAACACACAAACACACACACAAATGCACACTTAAAACACCAGGAGGGGACAAAAGCTGAGCCACCCCCCTTCACATTTGAAATATGCTTGATGCTTTGTAAGGAAATTTGTCTTCGGTGAAAATGCATGTCCAAGGAAATGTAGACAATAGGAGATATTTAAATTGTGGCAGGGAGGTTGGGGGCACCTCTCCCAATGTCTCCTGCAAATTTTCTCATTCTTGTCTGTCTGTGCCTCATACCTAAAATACAATGGGGTCACTGTACATGTAGTCTTTTTCACCTTGGTGGTTCCATCAACTGAAGAAGAAATTAAAAATTTGAGGGTTGAAAGCCTGTTCAGATCAGTTGAAACAACAACAACAACAACATCAACAACAATGAACTTCTGTTCAAATTTGATTAGAAATAAAATTGTTCATGATAACTAATTTGCATGAGTTCTTAAGGCAGACTTGAGTCATGTTCCCCTCAAACACATTTCTCAGATAACCCTGGATAATAGATTTCAAGAACTTTTTTTAAAAATATTCCTGACATCTATTTGTCTTTGCTAGATAGCTGTTGCCCATTTGATGAATATGAATGACTTGACATCCATAAGATGATTGAGATGAAAGAGCTTGACATGACATTACACTCACTTTAACAATGATGTGTGCAGATACATGTATGCAGTCATGCGTTTAAGTATATTGAAACTTGCACGTTTGATTGAGAGAAAATGAATTTGTGACAAAATAGGTTTTGTGAAAGAATTCAGAGTGCAGTTATTTGTCAGCAAGGAAAACATTATAATGTCTGAGCTCTTGATGACTGTATTAAACATGACTAGACATTGTTTCCTGAACCCTGATTGCAAACAAGTTCTTATCCAAGTGTCAAAACCCCTCAAAGTACATCGTGGAAGCCAACATGGTACTACATATTTACCACACATAAGCATCATTTTTCAAATGTGAATGGGTGTCTTAAATTATTATTCCTTGCATACATATTGGCCACCATGAGTGTCCAGACTGTGATGTTGTGTGTATGATGAATGCCTATTTTAAACTGTCATGTTTACATGGTGGCTTAATGGTAAGAAAAAAAAATTGTAGTTGGCAACAAAAGACATTTCCCCATGGAAACAAAGGCTTATCTCAAGTTTGCCCTGCTGTGGACTTCTCTTGTTTTGTTCTTATCTTCTTCTTCTCCATTGTAGCTTGACTTGACTTTGCTGAAGTAGGTGCTAGCTTCCTTTTAGCGTGCACTTGAATTTGTGGAGCAGAGATTAAAATAAAGTCACAAAAGGTTGAATCATCTAATCAGATTAGTCTTAACATTCAGACTTCACGTTGTCATACTGCCAGCTCATTGTATTCTACCAAAAGTATACCCACAGGGCACCATTCTAGCTGGTGTTGCAGTCATCTGTCTTGTCATTTTCACCAGGATTTGTGGTTACAGGAAGTTGTTGATTTATTTTTTTTTTTGGGGGGGGGGGGTTGTGCTCCTAGTACTTCTATTCTCCAGATTTTGTGATGTGTGATGGCTAAAAAAAAAAATAAGCAAAAAAAAAAAAAGAAACAAAAAACCCAAACAGGGCTAATCCAGCTGAGATGTGAGACCACCATGCCCTGTCTGTTTGTGTTTGGAAGTGGGTTACTTATTTACCTGCAATGTTGCATGCAGTGTTTGACCAATTATTGGTGGGTATTCGAAGCAGAGATTTTAGCTTTGCTTACAGCATGCTACAGTATGTCTACCCAGCTTTGAAATTTGGTGAAATTTATATTTTACAGTGCAATTGCTTTTAGATTTCTCAAAATCCACTGCATTACATATTTAGAGTTTAGACTATTTGTGCGTTGTTTTAAAACACATTTGAAGGAAAGAAATAAGTGCCTTTCATAGTACTGCATTGCAATAAAAAGGGAATTCATCCACCACATTCTGTAGGCATACATTTGATCAGGATGTGATACTTTATATTATTACTTTGCTTTTGTATTGATAATGATAATGATAAATGTCATAATTTTATAAAGCGATTATTACTAAAGTTTCTAATTGCTACCTGTCTTGTAATGGAAATGAATGACAAAGGAGAAATTAGATCATGAAGTAAATAGTAAGATGAAACAGAATACAGAATACATATTACACACATGAGAATTATAACTTAAGGAACGAACATAAACATAATATATAATAAATCAATATGCTTTGATATTCTGTGAAGACAATATGACTCAAGAAACCTGAATTTGAAATACATATTTTTACACTTTCATAGTTTGTTTAACTGAAATTAAGTATGTGGGTTATTCTTAGCAGGTGCATATATGTGACCCGTTACAACAAAAGGATCCTAAAGTCGCTGACGGGCGAGCCAAGCATGGCCCAGAAAAATGCTATTTTCTGGCCTTTCCTTTGATCATTTAGCTTCGAAATTTCGGCAAATGATAGAAGATACATTAGACTACAAAATTATGTAAAAAGAAAAATCCAAACGTTTTGACAGATTTTGGTGATCTGACTTCAAACTCAACTTTCTCGCTCACCCGTCAGCGACTTTAGGATCCTTTTGTTGTAGCGGGTCACATATCTTAATGTGCATATTCACATGATTAACCAAGAATTGGTAATACAAATCTCTTAACAGTGTACAAGTGCATACAATGTGCTATGCAAACTATGCTAACCCTTTTCTAGCATGACAAAAATGCTCAGCATGATGATGTTTCACAGCATGTGATAAAAGAGATCAGACTCACACCTTAGGACACGCAAAATGTATGAGCAATAACACCTCCATGCAGGCTATCAGAATTTAGAGCTGTAGACTGTCTGCAGAGTAAACAGAGAGGGCACTATAAGATTGGGAATCACAGGCTGCTGGTAAGCAGGTTGGCTGTGTTGTCAGCAAAGCAGCCAGCAGGATGGGTGGACTGAGATCATGGTATACAGAATTCTCAAAATCCCATGAACTCTGTACAGAAGCCAATATGTCCCCCACGGGAATGGGATAACAGCTAGGATGATTGGTGTTAACCCTTTATGTGCCCAGATATTTAGCTTTTCTTGCTAAGTATTTATATTAGCATTCAGTAGGCCTAATCCATCAAAACTATACTTAGTTGTAAGTAAACTTAACCCATTGAGGATGGGCTGATTTTGCTACAACATGCATTTCCCATAGACACCTGCCAGAGTATACTTGGGACTCGTCTTTAGTGGGGTAACAAGGTGTAGCAATGTGCCTTAGTCCAACAGGAAGGCCATGAAGACACGGTAGGGATTAGTTGGATTAAGTAATCTCTATTCATTGATAGTTAGTTTCAGGACATCTGAAACAATTGGCGAGCAAGGCAACGATCTCTAAGGGTTACATACTTTAGGATGGTGAAAATCTCAAGTTCCATACCGGTACATAATCTTCACCTGTATGTTAGCATCCCATACCTCAGACTCGGGCAGACCTTGTCAAGCATGTCTGGTAGATAGAATTTGAATATTATTGACATTTACGTAGAGATACTTCGGTGGAACAACATTAGGAGTTTTTCGTATTGTAGATTGTTCAAAGAATTTTCTGAACATTGGGAATACCTAATTATGTATTATTCAAGAATGAATGAGTCTTGATTTATAGAATGTGAATGGACTTGACTGAGACCTCGGGATTATTCATTTAGACTTAGTAAATAGCTGTAATTTCTAAGAAAAAGCCATATAGGTATTAGCCAACCTCAGTGGAGGCATGAGAAAATGATTGTTTGGTGGGTGAGCGTGTGTCAGGTTGCTGGGGTGTGAAACGTAGTAGATTTGGTATAGAAGAGACTTTTGTTCTAGCTTTGTTCTGGCCTATTTCCGCATTGCAATCCTGTGTAATTCTAGAGAAGAATGCATTTTAAGAAAATTGGAAGAAAACTAAATAATGCATCCCATACAAAGCAAAAACACTCTTTGGTTGAAGTAATCTGCTTCCCGTTGATGGGATAAACTGAGCTGTGCTATCAGTTGACAAGAGAGGGCAGTATTGCAGTTATCCTAATGATGTTCAGTGGCAGAGTTACATACAAGTTAACATCACCATTGCAGAGGGTCTATGGACTATACAAAAGTTGAGATAGTCATTGCTATATTTGCTAAAAAATAATGTTTCTACCTCTGTCTCATTATTATTCTGTACCTCTACTCAATGATATTTTGCATTTTGTCATTAGTCTGCAGTTGTCTGACCATGGACATCTGTGAGCAGACCTGATAATGTAAGATGATACTGAGCTGTTTGAATGGTACAGATGAACACACTCTACTCAACTTCTACAGTCAGCACTGTGTTCCAAAGATTGATATGCCTTATAAAACATTGAATTGATTTATGATCTCTCGTCCTTTGAGAAAACATACACCTGTACAGTTTTCATACTTGAAGCTGTACACACTGTATACCATCCGCTGAACTTTGAACAAAAATCATACCAGATAAAAAACCTGTTTTGATGATAATTATTAGTCAGCATTGGACAAAGGAAATAAAGTGAAAAGAAAGGTGGACAAAGGAAATAAAGTGAAAAGAAAAAGGATGTCGTGGAGTACTTTCTTCAGCAATATCTAACTTTCTATCTCTCTGTAGTCTTCAGGAGGGATGAGATTAGATATGAGCAGATTTCAAGTGTCAAAGAAACATTAAGGATAATATAAAGTTTTGGTACCGGTACCTCAAAAGTTTCCCTGAATTTCCTTGTCTTAGTTTGTGTTTCAAGTTTAAGTACCTTTCATATAACTTACACTGTGAGACTTACTCGCCCCAAAGTGCTCTCATGTGTTAGTAATACGCATAGCGACCAGCAGCCCCATTCGCAAAGCGTAATGGGGCTGCGCATTGTAGCATTCAGGATCATGACAGACTAGTATCGCGGGTAAATATCAACTTAAAATCCAAAATGTTCTTCAATTTGAAGACTTACCAGTTAAGTTGAAGTATTGAAAACAGGCTTCGGGCAACATTTGGTTCTGCCAATAGTCCCTTTCTGTTCGAATTGATGACTGAATGTGACTCGGTCGAGAGGACCTTGGGAGAGCTACACTGAATTGACGGCCAGTGCATGCGCACACAGACATCTTATCCATTCATGGATTTGAAATTTTGTGCATGTGATGTGTGCGCATGCGCTGGCCGTAGTATTCAGTGTAGCTCTCCCAAGGTGCTCTCGACCGAGTCACATTCAGTCATCAAATCAAACAGAAAGGAACTATTGGCAGCAGAACCAAACGTTGCCCGAAGCCTGTTTTCAATACTTCAACTTAACTGGTAAGTCTTCAAATTGACGAAATTTTTGGATTTTAAGTTGATATTTACCCGCGATACTAGTCTGTCATGATCCTGAATGCTACAATGCGAAGCCCCATTTGTGTATGCGTATGGGGCTGCTGGTCGCAGTTATCATGCAATAATGGTTTCGTACAATACATGTACTGCTGAGTACCTCGCAGTACCGCGGCGAGTCAAACTAACGGCTCTGGTACAAAACCATTATTGCATGATTACTAAGGCATGAGAGCACTTTGGGGCGAGTAAGTCTCACAGTGTTAGTTATATGAAAGGTACTTTAACCTGTAAAACACAAATTAAGATAAGGAAATTCAGGGAAACTTTTGAGGTACCAGAACTTTATCTTTATGTTCTGAGATTTAACTTGTTGATTTACAATGGAGTTTGAGTTACATAGAGGGTCATTGATCTCTCACGTATTAAATGTGATAATTCTTTTTTTTCTACAGTGTTGAGATCGTTCCATAGGCAAAAAAAAAAAAAGAAAAAAGGAAAGAAAGAAAGAAAGATCACAAGTAAAAATAGAGCGACTCACCTAATAACTTCAGACTCTCTGTTTGCCTCCCTCTCTTGGCCAGCTTTGTGCATTCCTTCACTCATTCACACTGTGTTATTGTATGCATGAATGAAACACAAATGAAGCCACAGCTTCCAGTCACGGCTTCTAACAGTCAAGAAAATTAGTTAACTTGGACCTGCAAAACTTGACACCACATAATCACAAAACAGCATGAACAAATAGTGCTTCAGCTGCACTTGATGGAAGATAGTCTCTGATCAAGGCTTCACTTGAAATTGAAAAGCTGTACCATGTCTTCTCGTGATCTTATTGTCATTCACATTTGCTATATGATTTCTACTGATGAGCTGTTTTGGCCCTGTTAATAAAACTGCATATAGTTTACTCTTAGTCTTGAGGTCATCGGTTCAAGTTCATTGGCAGCTGTGGTTGTACCATCAAACAGGGTACTTTAAAGGACAAGTTCACCTTCATTAACATAAGGATTGAGAGAATGTAGCAATATTAGCAGAACTCATCTTTGAAAGTTTGAGGAAAATCGGACAATCCGTTCAAAAGTTATGAATTTTTGAAGTTTTTGTGCAGTCACCGCTGGATGAGAAGACTACTGCAGTGTATGATGTCACATGCGTACAACAATATAAGGAAAATATAAAGAGAATTTCACAAAATTTCATCTTTTGAAAAAAGTACACATTCCCTTGACTCGTTACTGACATATGTTATGGGTAATATTATTCCCATTGTCTTTAGAAAGAGGCAAGTCAAGTGCTCTTTTATTATGCGAAAAAAGTGAAAATATGTTGAATTTTCTTTACATTTTCTTTACACTGTTGTACTCATATGACATCACAAGCCTTAGTAGTCTCCTCATCCAGCGGTTCCAACACAAAAATGTTAAAAATTCATAACTTTTGCATCGATTGTCCAATTTTCCTCAAACTTTCACTGATGTGTTCTACTAATATTGCTGCATTCTCTAAATCCTTATGTTTATGAAGGTGAACTTGTCCTTTAACCTCTTGGGGGGAGGGGGGGGGGGAACTGATGTTCCCTTGGGTGCTTGTTTATTTCCCATTTAATTGCTTCCTTACTAGCCACATGAGACAAATCCACTCAAACTCTGTCTGACAGGATGCTTATTAACTAGCAAAGGAAACTATGCCCCTTCACCTAATTCAGTTGTTTGTTCTGTTGACCTTTGACTTCCATTCAGTATTTTACCAATAATACCATTGTCAAGAATAATTGTCCCCGCCAAACGAGTTCGAGCAGGGGACTATGAAACGGGCTCCGTACGTGTGTGTGTCTGTGCGTCCGTCCGTCCGTCCGTCCGTGTGTGATCAAAATGTTCAATTTGCTACTTCTCTGTCATTTATGAGCCAATTTTGATTCTGTTTGCTTTATATGATAGCACTACATGGGAGCTTTAAAACTTCTACACAGAATTTCAGTTGTGACCTTTGACCTATATTGTACATTTTGCTACAAAATGCTACTCCTTCGCCATTTCTAACCCGATTTTGATTCCGTTTGCTTTATGTGATGGCACTAGGTGAGGGCTTCAAAACTTCTACACAGAATTTTGACCTTTGACTTCTTTGACCTTTGACCATGATTTTTGATCTATATTGTACATTTTGCTACAAAATGCTACTCCTTCGCCATTTCTAACCCGATTTCGATTCCGTTTGCTTTATATGATGGCACTTGTTGAGGGCTTCAAAACTTTAACACAGAATTTTGACCTTTGACTTCTTTGACCTTTGACCTTGATTTTTGACCTGTATATTGTGCATTTTGCTACAAAATGCTACTCCTTCGCCATTTCTAACCCGATTTTGATTCCGTTTGCTTTATGTGATAGCACTAGGTGAGGGCTTCAAAACTTCTACACAGAATTTTGACCTTTGTCTTCTTTGACCTTTGACCTTGATTTTTGACCTATATTGTACATTGGCTACAAAATGCTACTCCTTTGCCATTTCTAACCCAATTTCGATTCCATTTGCTTTATGTGATGGCACTTGGTGAGGGCTTCAAAACTTCCACACAGAATTTTGACCTTTGACTTCTTTGACCTTTGACCTTGATTTTTTACCTATATTGCACATTTTGTTACAAAATGCTACTTCCGGCGGGGACATATTACGCACCGCGTAATTTCTACTTTTCCTTGTTAATGTTGAATCCAGCCTGGGTGAAATGTAGCTTGGGAGCATCAGTGCTGAAGGAAGTTTTGATAATGACATGTCTGTGGATTTATCATTCCTGTGTAAGTCCCTGATTACATTGATATTACAAAATTCGCCCCATTTTCTGTATGAAAGATGTAGGATGATTTCACACAAAGCCAGAGTGCATATTTTGAACCATAATGAGGCATCACTTGAATCCTGATTAAAGTTACACATTTTTTTCCATGTGAATGCAAACTGGAATGACTGAGGGTGAATTTGAATCGCAATTCCATTCATGTTTCAAATGATGGTCCAGAGGTGTTTTCCAATCATAATTCGTCAGAATTACGGAAAGAAACACTCTAAATGAGAAAGAAACACTGTAAATGGATTGACCTCCAAATTGCAGCAAAGTGGCAAAGCTTACAGTGACCTTTCAACCACTAATCTGCAGAAAAACCACACTCCTCATATGCTCGCACTGCAATCAAAGCAAGTGCTACTTACAGCTCACAAGTATTTGATGGGAACCACATCTCTCCTCCTCTCTCAGAAATGCAAAACTGCAGAATCCGCGAAGCCTTTCTCGGTTGTGTGAACGGATGATAATTTGAATCATAATTGCAATTGTAATAATTCAGCATTACAATTACTTTTTTCGATTGGTGCGAAAACAGTCTAAGTGTGCTTTAGCAGCTCTATTAAAAAAAAAGAAAAAAAGTTATGGCTCTCTCGGATGCTAGAGTGGTTTGCATGAACAAGCAAGTAATGTAACGGAAATGTGTGTGTGCCTTTCAATTCTTCACCCTAGATGCAATGGTTTTGTCCCTTTATCATTTCCTTTGCTCAAGTTCATTTTTAAGAGCATTCAAAGTAACAAAATCAGGTCATGTTTAACTATTGCCCTTTGAAATTGGACGCATACGGGCAAAGCCGATTTTACCTCAAAGAAAGGGGTTTATAAACACAGCTAAACGTATTTGCAGTATGAAATTTCCTTGAATGTGGCACCACAGGGACCTTGGCAGATCTATAATATTTACTTTTTCTATTTATTTACTTTGAAGTGAGAACAGTAGCCCACTCTGTCTTTTTTTTTTATAGTGCGATTGAGTTGTGTAAAAAGAAAAGTAGGCCAAGGTACAATGAGCTATCATTCCTCTCTTTGTGTTGTGGCACCCAACATGACCAGGTACCTTTCTGCAGTTATTGTAACATGGTACACTGGGGCAAAAAGAGACTTCTCAGTGCATTATTCAGTATCTTCTTGTCATGAAATTTTGTACATAGGTGAAAAAAAAGAATAAAATGAAGCTGTTTCATCTTGCCAGATTCAGTCTGCCCAGGGAAAATGTCAAGTTATGAAAAGCACAATTGCGATCAGTTGATTAGGGACAGTCATTTCTTAAATCTATTTGAACAGCTCCCTCTTTCTGTGACTTTATTGTCAGTTCTGTAATGAAATTGCAAGTTTATGTGTTTTCTGGTACCTTAAAATAAGTAGAAGAGCAGTCTAAAAGTCTTTGTGTTTTCTACTTAGGTGAGTGCGAGTGTGATGCTGTCCAAGGTAGCTTAGCAGATTTCTGTTAAAGTGGAATTATGTTGCAGTTTTATAAAGAGAAGTCAGAATAATATGTATGGTGTAGTTGTTTCACAAGAATGTAATGCAGCTAAAGAGACTATTCCTCAGTTGGCATGTGGTGTGAATGAAATATGAATTGGTACATGGACAGTCATCCTTGCACGTTGGAATGTTTTGGATGGATCATGTTCCTAGCAAATGAGAGATGTATTACATTTGTTGACTTTCTAAATATGAATGTGTGTGTCATTTTGTTAATATCATTCTGGTTAAATGCTTAACCATGTGTCTCAGATGCATAATTATTTCTCTGTAAACAAAGAAAAGAATAAGCAGTTAGATAGATATAGATCATATTTGAATGGGACATCAATTAAATATTCTCTCAAATATTGATTCATGCGACAACAAATGTCAACTGCACCCGGTGTATTTTTATGTAATGAATGATGGTCAGTCGTAAGCATCGCAGAGGAAAGTCTATTAACGTTATTATTTCTCTTTAAAAAAAAAGAAGCGAATAGATGATTCTAGATCTCATTTAAACTGGACATTAATCAATTATTTTCTCTCAGATTGAAGCATATGGCAGAACAAAAGTCAACCACAACAGCTGTATTTTTAATGTTACAAGTAGTGGTCAATCGCGGGCATTATACAGGAAGGTCAAGAGACCATGAATAGATTCAAGATGCAATGGTACATCACAGGCTTCTTTGTCGGGGGCCCCCAGCGATAAAGGTGACCACAGTCTCCCATCAAATGGGGACATTTGAAATGATACAAATCACTAATCCCCTCTCCCACAAGTAAAGGAGTGTCTTTGCCCCTCTGTCTTACCCCCCTTTAGGAGTTGCCTTGTTAAAGGAGTGGTTCGGTCTTCTGTGATTACACCCATCTATATTTGTAAATCCCTTTGTATCTTTTGGCTGGGTGACATTAAGCCACCTAAAGCCTGGACCAGGAAGGGGGAGAAATTTTCAGTGGTCCTCATGTCCAGGGTGAAAACTTCTGCCACACCCCCTCTCTATCCCTCCCTCTTCCCTCCTCTCTTTCTCTCTCCCTCTTTCCCCTGTCTTTATCTTTATCTATTCCTCTCTCTCCATCTATCTCTCTCCCTATACTTTCTCTTTATATCACTATCTCTCTCCCCCTATTTCTCTGTATATCTCACTATCTCTCTCTATTTCTCTTTATATATCTCACTATCTCTCTCTATTTCTCTTTATATATCTCACTATCTCTCCCTCTATTTCTCTCTATACACATGTCACTATCTCCTCTCTCCATCTCTCAAGCTTTCTCTCTTTTGCTCTCAGTCTTGTCCCTACATGTACATCTTTACCTTCTTCTATGGGATCTCATTATTCTCTTTTTTTGCTGAATCTATTAGCATAATCGGTCAGCAACGCAGGTGACTATTTGTCCTGCTGCTTTTCAAGAGACAAGAGAAAAAGAAGGAGCTTGTGTAGAAAATCATGTTAACACTTGGCTTTTATTCATATTACTGGAAAGAGACAACTAGCATACTGTTCACTTTCTTTGTAACCTTTGAAGCAGGGAAAGGGGGTGGAGTGAAAGCAAAGTTTTTTTTTTTTTTTTTTTTTTTGTTCAAAAGGACCAAGAATGACTGAGAAATCATCTATAGGAAAGAAAAGTTTTGGAAGTTTTATATTTTTTTTTTCTTATCGGTGGGGGAGAATATGTTGCAAGTTGTGTATGTGTGTGTGTTTTGTGTGTGTGTGTGTTTAGTGCGGTTGAAACATTGCATGAAATCAAACTTGACAGTGAGACTTTTACCATAAATCATATGACCATATTTGTAGTGAACATTTGGAAGCATTTAATTGCTGAGAGTGGAAAATATCTTGGCATTTGTCAATTATCGAACGGAAAGAAAGGCCTTTTCAGTCAATACCTGACGAGTCAGTAGACTTTCCTTAAAGTGTGTTGATAACAGGAAGTTGCAATATTTCAGTTGTAAAGTTGTATTATGAGTGGAACATCTCTGGCTTTTATGTCACAATAGGACCATATGTAGAGCTTTGAGGAGGTCTGTATCAGCAGGGTAGTCTCTTCCTTTCAAAACTGCCAAACAAAAATGCTCCTCAGTGTTCTGTTTCCCAAACTGAACCGAAAAGTGCACCGCTGCTTTGTTAATACAGGAACAATCAAATGTTTAATTGTGTGATTGAAGTCAAAGTGAAATGAGCAGGTGGTATGGTTAACAAGGATTTACTCCATGAAGCGAACAGACAAAATGATGGCAGCGTTCCACAATGCTCCACCAACAACTGGCTTGAATGCCTGATAATGTGTCAGACAGCTGAAAGTGAGGCTGTGATTGAGGGTTGGATGGATAAAGAATCCTGTGTATAGTAGTAGGTCACATGTGGTTCGGAGTGGTACTGTATGATTGCGTAAATGAGCTGGATTCTTGTGTCATGTGCGCTTTAGTCACGCCTCCTGTGGTTGGGATGTAACCAAATTGAGCGAGGCGAGAGTAGCTACATGTAATGAGTGATGTCTGCATGCCTGGTGCTTGATTGTCAAATGCACTTTAATATCACGTAAGCATTGATTAATGCAGCAGTCTTCTACAAACCAACTTGCTTGCCCAAGACCACCAGAACAAACTGTTGAGCCAGTAGGAGATAGTTTAACTTGCCCATATAAAAGGATGGTATAGTTTGGGTTGAGGTGGAGATTCAGGTTTTAACGCTTTGCGAGATAATTGGAAACCACTTAATATGGTATATTAAGCCATTGAGGATGGACTGGTTTTGCTATGACATACATTTCCCATGGACACCTGCCCGAGTATTCTTGCGACTGGTTTTCAACGGGTAAAAGAACATACAACTCTAAGAGGAAATAAAAGTGTATTTGATTAAAATTGTTTTTGAAATGGCTGAGATACCCAGAAAACTAAGTAAAAGAGTGATCCTAATAAAAGGTGCACTTTAACCTGTTGAGGACGAGTCCCGAGTATACTCAGGCAAGTGTCTATGAGAAATGTGTGTTGTAGCAAAATCAGTCCATCCTCAACGGGTTAAGAAGATGGTACTAACTGAAGGTGCATGACGCCAAGCAATAATACTGAATACAAGCTTTCATGACAGAACAGAAGGTTCTGCTCAGGTAGAAAACTGTAAAAAAAAATGTAATTTGTGATTCTGTGATGCTGCTGGCATTTTCAGTATTTTTACACTTATCAAAGATTTTCAGACAAATGGCATAAAAGAAAAGTTAATTCTGGAGGGAAAATATGTGTTAAGAGTCAAGGAAAAGCTTAAATAACAAGTTGGTCAATGATGTACCAAAGGATGAGGAAGAGAGGGTGCATTCAAGCAATCAAAAGTGAACCAAAGTGAGCCATACCCTGCTGTGCCAGATTTGGAGGGTTTCAGCCACTCTGTAGAGAAAGCGTAGCTCATGAGTTATTTTTAGAGGGGTCACGCATTTTGTAATGAGAGGGACATAAAGAGAATAAACTCTTTTCATTATGAGGTATGTGCAAGTTATGGGCATTCTTTACCCACAAACTTTTGGTATGCTTTTAGCACCCTTAGGGGGCACATCGTGATGTGGTCCACTTTTGGCTCAGTTCAGTTCGGTACGGTACACTTATGGATTTACGTTTCAGTACTGCTCTGGCACGGGTACGGTTCGGTTCAGTTTGCTTTAGGAGAGCACGCGAATGAACCCAAAGATACTGTAGAGGGAGAGAGAGAATGAACTTATAGGCCCGTTCACAAACAACGAAAATCGAAATTTCAATCGCGATCCAAATTTCGATTTTTTTTTTGACCGTTCATACACAGGGAAAAATCGCACTTCGCAGCAAGGAAAGAACGATCAGTGGCCAAACTGTGCATGCGCGAATCTTGCATGACTGAAGACTGACCCCGCAGTCCCAATAGAGTTTCGCACGCGCTACGAACGATGGGACTAAAAATACCGATTTCCGAATCTCGATCGCGCTCACACACACGACGCTTGGCAAAATAATCGCGATTATTCTGAAAAATCGCACTAATAGTGCGAGTTGGATCGCGATAAGGATCGCGGTAATTAGTGAGATTTTTCTGTCCACACTGGAAAAAATGTCGAAATTTTGATCGCGATAAGAAAATCGATTTTTAAATCGCACTTTTTCCCTTGTGTGTGAACGGGCCTTATGTCTGACAGTTTGTCTGTACCATTTATTGCAAGTTGACATCATTTCGAGAGGAAGCGATGGTTTTTCAGACTCTGCCAGGGGAGATAAGATCTTATCACGAAACATTGGATGACCTCATCAAAAGGTCAGCAAACAAAAGTCGGCCACCTTGGCTGGGCACTCTTGACCAGAATGTAATATCAAAAGTATATGGTGAAAGTCCAGAGTCTAGTGAGCACCACATAACCAGGACTGTCCCTGGCCCCAGAATAGTGGTTAGATAAAGTAGGTGATAGCAGGTTGATGACATGTAATGGTGATGACAGGAATTATGTAGTCCAGAGTTTGTGTCCCCTCTTTGGAGTTTCACATGTATGAAAAAACATCACCTATAATCATGACTGCAGAACCTGTTCCTGTATTTGATTTCATTTGATTTGATTTGTTTTGATTTGAATTGATTTCATTTTATTTTATTTTTGTACTTTTCACAAAATAAGTATAATACTCTAAAGAAATGTTCCAAAAATAATCATACATTGAAAAGTATTAGGCCATTGTATACTAACCGTGCAATGCAATACACTGATAGTACAATTGAAAAATCATTAATTTTTTAATCACATTACTACGAAGAAATGCAGACTGCCATCTGAAGTAGAAGCTTGATTTTGATGGCAGACTCTATTTGCTCTTCATTCATATTCTTTATTCATTTCATAAAAGTGCATATCTTATATGATAAAACATTTTATAAAACATATGCAGATACACATATGAAAACATACATACAACATATTCATACCAAAAAAAAAAAGAGAAAAAAAGAGCGAGAACAAAGAAAATGAAGAATGCCATTAAAGCGTCACTGTTTGGTGAGTATGGAATTGAGTCTCCATGCCAACCGCTGTAGTGTAAATAACATGTCACCCAACAGCTGTGTCACAAATGCCATGACTTATAAATCAAACATATAATAGATCAATATGAACATATGCAAGAGGATATATTCATATGTTCATATGTTGTACCAGTGATAGAAGTGGGTACAGGAACAAGCTTGGCTATACTCTGTCAATTGTGTTTTAGAGGTCAAATCATTGGGCTACGTATGCGCACCCAGGTTGGACTCTTATGAAACCATATCAATGAGAAAGATCATAGTACATGTGTGGTAGAAACAAGTAAAACTAACCGAAACAAATGCCTCCATATAAGGTGATAATATCTTTGTTCAGAAATTGCGGAGACGTCTCTGAGATGTATTCTCAGTCGTGGAAACATCTCTACGACATCTCCTGTAGGTCCCCAGTGAGTCTGTGCAAGGTTGGGGAGATGTCTCATAGACCTGGTGGAGAAAATTATTTTCTGCAACTTGGTCGCGACTAGGAGATGTTGCAGAGATGTGTTGCGGAGATGTCTCCAAGACCAGCTGGAGACTGGAAAGAGTTTCCCCCCCCCCCCAAATTTAAAATGTTGGATTCTCCCACAACTCCCCAAAGAACAGGCTAGACTCCAGGAGAGTCGAGGACACTTCTTCGTGACCAGTGAGACCAGAGTTGCCATCAGGTTGCCACCTTTAGTTGCCCTGAGCAAAGTAGTGAATTTGTAGCGTGCTGCCTTCATGATAAAAGATGTATGACTGTTTGAACTTGTAAAGCAAGGAACTTTCATTTGGGTTGTATCTTCAGGTGGGACATCCAGTTCCTAGTGTTGGTAAGAAAAGCAGTCATGTGAACTACCTGCCATTCAGTGGGCGGTTGGTGTTGCGGACGAGATTGTTGTTGTGTTTGCCCCGATTCACAAGAACTTGATTTGATTCCAAACAAAATTTCTCTTGGACCCATTTTTCCCAGCCAGGAGGTAAAGGCACTTTATTCATGTTTCTTGTTTAGTTTTGTTTTCCCTCAGAGTTGGGATGCACTTAATATTTTTGTATTGTAATCCATGTTCTATAGATAATTATCAACAGATATTTCAACATTCATTTTAAAGGGACTGTACAGTACTGGTTGAGGTTTCATGTTTCATGTTTTGAACATTCCTAAGTGAGATAATGAAAAGCCTCTTATGCAAATATGAAAGAGCATGTAATTCTAAGAAGGATTCAACGTTTATTTGATGAAAATTGGTTTTCAAATGGCTGAGATATCCCAAAAAGTGCTAATAATAAAAGGCGACATGCCACAACTTTATTAGGATCTCTTTGTTTCACCTTGTTTTTGGATATCTCAGCCATTTCAAAACCGATTTTTCATCGAATAAACTTTTGATACCCCTTAGAACTGCATGGTCTTTGACATCTCATAGAGTGGTTTCTGAATATCTCGCAAAACGTAAAAAGCTAAATCCTCACTTCGACCAGAACTGTACACACCCTTTAACTTGAAAGTGTATCAGATCTGATGTTGGCAACTACGAGCTAACACACTTTGAGTTGCTGATTATTCTTTATATCGTTTGGGAAAACCAATTGTACAGCAAGCTAACAATTAGTATACAGCCTTGATTTGTACTTTTTTTGGAAATTCTAGGAAGCACCTACTGTGTAAAGTGCTGTTGTGTGTAATTTGATGGGCAGTACCTACAAATGAATGTATGCTGTCAGGGCACACAATTATTCCCCACTCACTCAACAATGGTTTGTATTGTTGGAAAACAGGCGAAGGTCTCTCGCTCAAAGGTTTTAGTTTGTTTGTGTTCCCTTTTGTTTATGTGCTAAATATAGGGAAGATATCCAGTGGATGTGGAGCATGCGAGAATATGTATCTAAGACTTCCGTATTATGATCGTCGTACCTGTCACAAACTTTGTTGGAGATTGAGGCAAAGATAATAGACAGATCAAAAGATGTGATTAGAAAAAAATATGAGAGAGTGTAGCAACTCAGAAATGGGTAGTGAAGGGTAGAAGGGGACGAAAGGTTAAAACTTTTAGTCGATGGCAGGGGAGTAGAAACCTGATCTGTCCTGAAAAGGGGGGCTTTTGAATCGGCACACAATTGGGGCGCCATTGTTCCCATTGTCTGCACACCTTGTATTCTCACCACCAAGACAAGCACCTCAAAAATCCCCCTCCCTCTCTGTCTTTCTCTCCCGCTTTCAGCCTACATAATATGCGACTGCCATTCCAACGTGTTGAATCTCTAGTTTATTATCACCCGGTTCCGTGTCTATACTTGTTGTACACTTGCAGTGCAGGATTGTCTAATATTTGCCTATATATACATAACTCTCCATTGCTCTGTATTTTTTTTTTTATTAGTCTCATTTCTCATTCTCTCACAGTCTCTTTCTCACTCATGGTTAATGTTTACTAAGCATGCGAGTCTACCCACCAGAATTTCTCATTCACGGATGGGTTTGCCCATTGTGTGCGTGTAAGTGCTCATCATGGGGCGTTATTCACAGTCATTTATGAATGGTGTTTGACACAGACCCTAGGAGTACACAACAGTAGAGTCGCAAGCCTTCTTTCTACGAACTCTTCCTTGGCTCCAGTCTCACGTTCCCCTGAGGAAATTGTTATGAAACATTGCACTGTGTGCCCCATGCACGGGAGGAGAGAATCAAGGGGGCCACTTCTAACTTTTTTTTTCTTCTTTCAAAGGGAGTCTGTATTACTCAGCATTAAGTGTGCCTCATTAATGGATTGTGACTGCGAATGCAACTGTTCCTGTGGCTGTGGATGAGAATCGCTGGAAATCATTGGCAATTTGTGTGGTTCGATCTCCGTTCGCATCCTGCAAACTGAGAACTTGATGGTGGGATCCCCTTTTTGCTCGTCCCACATTTCGAGTGTCTGCCTTTGATGTGCACACAACACAGATTGCAGAACATAGTTACGGACATTTTTTATGGCTTTTGTATTAAGAACTTCAGATTTGCCTAGCATCAACCCTTGATGGGCTTGATGTACAAGTTTGTCAATGTTGCAGAAAGCCGACTTTTCGTCTCGGTTTCACGTGCATCAAGGATGGAACGGAACGTTTTGAGATCTCAGCGATAAGGTGGCTATCATTTCAGGATTTATACTCCAGTCCGCCGTGGCTGAGGGGGTTGTGAAGACTAGGAAGCCGTGTCAGATCTGTTACAGATGCCAGGATTTCAACCAATTAAAATGGTAAGCTGTGTAGCTATTTTCAGTATCTTGGAGATCAAACAAGATTTCTGATCAGACTTGGAACATACACGTGTGTAGTATTACCAGAGACGTATGTATGTATTTATGTCTCTTCCATTTGCTTTCTTAGAATGGATATATCACATTCTAAAATACTTGTCTGGAGAGCCAGCCTGGTAATGTACTTCTTCAACTATACAGGGGAATATATCAGAGCTATCCATATATAACATACTGATTGAATGCAGTCTGTATGAAGTGTGATGTCGTATATCAGTAAGTTGCATTACTTTTCCCAGTTCTTTCTCTTTTATTCCTTTACTATTCTTTGCCTTTTGACAGAACTAAATGCAGATTTTGTATAGATCTGATTAAAAGTGAGCATGTTATGAAATATTGATGTATAGTTTTAAAAGGGTTTACTGAACTCTTCACTGATGGAAGCATGACATCTAACTTTGATCACCAATCATTATAGCGATGGAGATCACTGGTATGGCTAAACTGTAACATTTCCTGTTATACTAAATTAATTCAAAATGTAAGTGGACCCCTTTTTCAGTCAGGAAAAATGTTGGCATAACATATCTGCATGGCATCCCGTATATCGAATACCATGTTAGTTTTTGAAGCATTCATAAACTTTCATGACAAAAATGTGCTCCTGAATTCACCTTAAAAAACACACACTAGTGTTTCAAGTTGCATTTGGACCAGAATTTTAACAACCAAATACTTGTATCCGACATTTATATATGATTGTAATGGTCCCACATACTGGTACTAATGTATGAAATTTAAGAACATGATCCTTATAGTAAGTTTCCTTGCATTCTTTATCTTCTCTTCTTCCTAAAATGAAGCATACAGTGTAAAAGATTGCTGTACTAAGAATTTCAAACCAGATTTAGCTAGCCTTTTTTTTAAAGAATAATTTACAATGCCAGAAATGTACACAGTCTCTATCCTTTGAAATAGTTGGACTGACCTCACGTCATATCTCTGTCAACAGAACAAAGCATTGGATTCTTGTCTCGGGAAGGCCTACATGCTTTTATCTCTTGTTCTGTATGAAAACACAAGCATGACACCTACAGTATCCATGCGGTGTTTGGTGGGTGTGTCGCATACAGCGAATATAGTTCACTATCCTTGCATGCTCAATAGATTCCATTTCTTTTTAAAGACATTACAAAGAAGACAAAGGAAGTCACATGTCTTCAGAAGGTAGATCTCATTCGCAGTGCATTTTGGGAAATTCTGTTCACAGAAATTATGTGAATCTTCAATTGATCTGTTCCCCCAGAGAATTGATTTCCCTCAGATTTGGTATATGGCTTATCTGGTTCACATGAGAAATTGGATTAAATAAATGATGTTCTCGATAAGGAACAGCTCATTTGTGAATGTGTTTTACACTCATATACAGCTGTACGTATTGGTAAGTAATAGTTCTTAACCCGTTGAGGACGAGTCCCGAGTATACTCGGGCAGGTGTCTATGGGAAATGCGTGTTGAAGCAAAATCAAACCGTCCTCAATGGGTTAAAGAAGTGAAATACAGAAAGTGACAAGAAAAAATTTGACACTTTATGCATGAATGCAAAGCAGTGGATGTAGTCACATTTTCTGCTTTGTGTTCATGTGGTTTATATGTGATCATTATTAGTTGTGTCTGCAATGTAAATATATGCATGGCAATACAGATTGGGTTGTGTTTAAGGTGGCAATACAGATTGGGTTGTGTTTAAAGGGACTGTACAGTACTGGTTGAGGTGGGCATTCATGTTTTGAACATTCCTAACTGAGATAATGAAAACCCTCTTATGAAATATGAAAGAGCATGTAATTTCAAGAAGGATTCAACGTTTATTTGATGAAAATTGGTTTTCAAATGGCTGAGATAATTAAAAAAAGTGCTAATAATAAAAGGCGACATGCCACAACTTTATTAGGATCTCTTTGTTTCACCTTATTTTTGGATATCTCGGCCATTTCAAAACCGATTTCCATCGAATAAACTTTTGATACCCCTTAGAACTGCATGGTCTTTGACATCTCATAGAGTGGTTTCTGAATATCTCGCAAATGTTAAAAGCTAAATCCTCACCTCGACCAGAACTGTACACACCCTTTAAGGTGGCAATCACAAAACAATGCCTGACAACATGGATCCATATAATTAGCCCCAATTTACATCCCCAACAATGCTTCTGTTTGCGTAGAACTTGAGAACTCATGATGTGTATTTGTGTGTGCCAGCGCAGGCTATCATGAACATTTCTCAAGAAGTTAACTTTAGTACAAGTTGGTATACTGTATAAATAGGTCCTTCCTCACTACCGTCAAACCATGGTCATATTTTCCTCATTACTAAAGATAAAGTTCAAAAGATAAGGGATAATGTTCTCATAAGCCACAATTCCCAACTTGTTTTGTTTTCCCAGCAATGTATTGCACGATCTTGCCCATTGTAGACTATTGCAAATATCATGCTACATTATATGAATCCATGGAAAGGAATATTGCCATTTGGTGAGAACAAAAAGGTTGCTAACTCCCAAGAATGTTGGCAAGTGTTAACACCGTTCTGGTTCTCAGCTGACACTTCATTTTGCCGAAGGTGTCACCACTTTCAATAGAAAATCTTGCACCTGCTGTCTTAACGTCAGTGGCCATCCAGAGATTTGTGTCAGGAGGAGAAAAGCTTGCGCCAAAGGGTGCTGCAATTTTGGCAGCAGGAGCGGACCTCACACGGTGCATGAACTTCATGATCGTTCTTGATGTGTACTTGTAGGTGAACAGTGTTGATGGAGTCTGGTATACTGATTCCTGAGGTTTCTCCGATCGTAGAGTTAGACATCAGCTGTTGCGGTCAGGGATGGTAGAGGATTTAGGCGGAGGCCCAAAATACACTCGTACGATCACCCATGCCCCCTTTCCTTCGTTTAGGACTTCCTTTTTTGCTTCTGGAGAAGTGTCACCGCATTGACCGAGTTCAAGGAGATGGTGCTGTTGTTTTCAAGTGCAACATGTAATTGAGCCAAGTTCACTTTGAAGTTTGAGAATCTACAATCTTGAAAGACTGCAGTATATGAAGGAATCATACTTGCACCATCATCACTGCCGTCCTGCAACATACAATGGCGCACTCTGAACTTCTAGGTTATTTGTGGTCATGTAGATTACGGGCGAAATCTTGAGCAAGAGCTGCGACTGACATTACCCAAGTCACCTGTGTTACATCATATCTTTTATGCAGAGTTAATGACTGAATCCTTGTTGTTGTGGGGCATTTATGTGAAAGTTCGAGCAAGAGGTTGGTTATTTCTTTATGTCCTTGTCTCTTTGATATGGACTGCATCAGATGATTTTCGAGGACTAAATTGACATGAAATCAACAGCTTGCATGCGGAAAGTTTGGGACTGCGCAGACTCGTAGTGGAGCATCATGGATAGTGGAACGTCATAGATTAAATCAATCACCCAACACAGATGGAACTCATCTCCCATTCCGTGTTGGAATATTTTTGCGTGTTGTGATGTTTGTTTGATAGGGAATATCAAAGTCTACAGGTTGTGTTGACATAGCAGCAAAAATGTGTTTATTTACGGAGTCCTTCCCTTGGATGTAGCTGGAGTTGCACGTATGCCAAGACCGGCCTTTTTTGTTGTTGTTGTTGTTGCTTAGTGTCACCTCTGCTTTGTCGGCATTCATGTAGTTCGATTGTTGTAATATCACAGCGCTTTCCTGCTCTGAAGAACATCTTTCAATATTATGTGACTGTACCCACCTGTGGCTAATGATGTCCTCTTACTTCAGCAGTGCACCATGCATGTACCCATGTCTCAGAAAGTGGGAGTATCTACAGCATCTCCAAGGAGTCTCGTCGCCATCAAAACTTGCAGTAACGACAGAAGTCGAAGCTCTTGAAATGTTGGTGCATGACACCACTGGAAGGACATTTTGAGACAGGTGTCTGCTTCTTGGACATGTTTGGAGTCATATAACCCTTTCCATACCAGAGATTTTGGGGACAGTGTGTACAACAAGCCTGTGAAGGGTCTCTGTGCCAATTGGCACCCAAAGCACACAAAGGGTTAAAACCAGGAAAAGAAATGTAGGAACTTAGCATAATCATGGACCCTACCCCATGGCATAATGGTCTAGCAAGAACATACATGGATTCATATGAGGAATACTTGGATTTCAGTCATACAAGAATCATTTCTTTCCTAAGCTTGAATGAGAGTGTGGACCATCGTCCATACTGACCATTACGTTCCTGCGTGACTTCTCTTGGCAGCTGAAAAGGAGTTTGCATTTTGACCACGAAAAAAAAAAAAAGAATAACAGGACCACCATGAATATCTTCTTCAAGTACAACCCTTTCAAGCTCAAGCGCATTTTGGAGGAGCCCAAAGGGGTGAGAGAGTAATTTTGCTACAAACTTGAGAATTCATTATCTGTTAACAGTAGAATCTTGTGATAATGTCACCATTATATTCCCATGATCACAAGGTGTGTAATGAAGTCTAAATTTATGTATTGTTTTATTGCTCCACTTAATCCCCCTTCTATAGATCCTGAAGGAATACATACCATAACATACAGGATTTGAATGACTGTCATGAAATTTACATGATAGCTTTTGTTGTTGTTGTTTCAGACTAAGCACAGTCAGATCTACCGGTAAAACATTCTTTGATTAAGATATTAGAACATTGGAGTGTCATGGATCCAAGTTAGATCATTTTGTTGGTGCTTATGGGACCTTTGATGGGTCATTTCTATCCAGAAAAGGAAGAGAGAGTTACCACTTGTCTTGCAAGTAATCTTTACTAATTCAACAAGTAAACTCAGTTGAGCATACACTGTAGTATGTTCTTCTTGGTGTCTGTTGAAATGTCTACCTGTTTCATCATAATATAAACTTCCACCCAGTATGTGGTCCCGTTATATAGCAAAATAGCTCATTCTTTTTCTTTGTTTGTTTGTTTGTTTGTTTTTTTACTTTATATACAACAACATGAGCTACATCGTAGTGTTCATCAAGCTTTCAGTGCTTGTTGGGAAGAAAAACATACCAAGCCTTCATCCCAGTGACATATGCACCATACACGTGAGGATTTCAAGGGTTTCCTGCTATGTTCAGTGTTTCATTGAGAAGTGAACCACCCTTCAATGACATTATTCATCAACTTCTGCTTTGAAGTTGATAATGTGTTCATGAATTAGTGGTGCCAAAAAGAAAGGGGGGGGGGGGAGTCATGAGGAAATTGTAGTGATGTCTTTGTATCGGATCCATGCTTTTTTTTTTTTTTTTTATTCAACAGTCCAAAATAAGCTTGAAATATGCAGGTTTGTGTCATCACACAAAAATGTTGAGTGGGATGGACCTCACCCTGCTATGTGAATGTCATCATACAGAGTGACATTTCATGCATGATGAGCCGTTCATGTCATAGTCAAGTTTGGAAAAAGAAGATTTATATGTAGGATTGTGAATAATTTTCCTGATAAGGATTATTATATTATCTACTTGGTAAAAAAGTCAAATATCATAAGAGTCACAGTTGAGATTTGGAAGGAAATTGAGTGATGTGTGTCTCTGTTGAGAGAAAAATGAATACTCTCTGTTCTTGCTTTTAAATGGGCAGGTGTTGTGAACGTAGGCTTTTAGACACTTATAATTCTTATTCAGCAAAGCAACAACACAGACTAAACTCATGTCCATTAGGGTCCCAAACTTTTGCCCCTTGGCTTGGGAGCCAAGTAGCAGTGACAGGTGATTTTTAGATAGGATTGTATCAATCCCTTGCTGTTGATATCACAACCCAAAGTTTGATGAGCTTGCCAATTTGCAGGTTAAGGGGAAATCAAGTATGGAGCTAAGCAAATAAGAATAAATGAATAAATAGAATAAATGGCTTCTTGGATTATTTAAGAGAATAGACGAGTTTCCCAAACACAAGGACATTCAATCTCTGTCGATCATCATTATGATGATGATGATAATGATGATCATGAAATTATTGCAATTATAAATCAGGAAATGAGTGGATGAATAAATCAGGTCTCGGAAAGTGTTCTTGGAGGTGTTTCTCACATTATTAGATCCATACTTTCCTTTTGAAGTTGTTTTTGGGAGGGGTTTGGAAACCAAAGAAGATTCCCCTACACCCCTGATCATTCATTGTTTGAATCAGGAAATGCAGGATTCACCAGGGATCAAGCAACTTTCCCTTTTGTAGACGTTGAGTAGCAGACTTCCGTTGGTAGCTGCCAAAATCACACATGTTCAAGAACAACACAAGACAAGGACTCTAGCCTTGGTGCAAGGCTAGCATGCATATAATGTTTCTGTTGATCATCCTTGCTTTCATAATTATACTCTCCAGTTTTGCCATTTTTTTTTTTTTACAATTCCAGGGACTGCTGTACATTTTGTTTCTTACTGCCTATACATTTCTGTAAAGGACAAGTCCACCTTCATAGACACGTGGATTGAGTAGGGCTAAATGCAGCAATATTAGTAGAACAAAGAGAAAGTTTGAGGAAAATCGGACAATCCGTTCAAAAGTTATGAATTTTAGAAGTTACTGCTCAGTTACTGCTGGATGAGAAGACTATTACGGCTGGTGATGCCACATGTGTACAACGATAAAGAAATTTAACATATTTTCACTTTTCTGGCGTAACGTAAGAACGCTTGACATGCCTCTTTCAGGTGGCAGGGGGAATAATATCACTCTTAACATACGTCAGTGACTAGTTGAGGAAATGTGTACTTTTTTTCAAAAAATGAAATTTTGAGATATTCTCTTTATATTTTTCTTATATGGTTCTACGCATGTGACATCATACACTGTAGTAGTCTTCTCATCCAGCAGTAACTGTGCAGATACTTTAAAAATTCATAAGTTTAGAACGGATTGTCTGATTTTCCCCAAACTTTCACTGATGTGTTCTACTGATATTGCTGCATTCAATGAATCCACATGTCTGTGAAGGTGGACTTGTCCTTTAGTGCGATTTGATGTACTGTAAAAGTGGATATTTTCGCGCGACTAATTTTTCGCGCTAGGCCGGGTCAGAAGAGTTTCGGGTGTTTTTAATTTCGCGGAATCAAGACATCACGCACAGGAACGTATGCCAAGCAAAAATATTCGCATGTTTTTTCGCGCTAGTTTCTGGTTGCGCGAAATGCGCGAAAATTTCAACACCGCGAAAATTTCCACTTTTACAGTATGAGTATGTAATACCCCCTCCTGGAAGCCAAGACTAAGCTGCATCATGATCTATGGTGATAGATCATATTTTATGGAATGGAAACTGTGTCTATTTTCAGCTGAATAATTATGTTTCAACATCACATCCTTTTATTGATGGATACTCATTTGTCCGAGGCACCTCGTAGTCGTAGTCAAACATATGCATTTGATATTCTGCGGAGGAAGTCTATGATTATTTCCAGTTGCCAATCCAATCCAATGCCGGTTGCTGAACGATTATATTTGCTTATATGGGATCCAATTCATCTGGCGATAAGAAGGGTAAACTACCAGGCATTTGAAGATTATCATTTGATAGAGTGAGTGCGGGTATTCGTTCCCCAGTTACAAGTAACTGTGCTGACAAGATGACCTGATAAACTCTTGTGTAGAGTTTGTGAGCAGGCATATTCTCTCTGCTGCTACATTCAGGAAAGTTAGACATTACATAAATCAGAGCTCTATCACATAAAAATTCGCATAATGAATATAACTCAGGTGCATTCCCTGCTGATGAGGTGAGAAGTCTTCCAACGTCTTTAACATATGACTATGAGAGGGTTTGGAGGGCCGTCTTCCCTGACTGTGTAAATTGTGACATTTTAGATGCAAGTTGCTAGGCAACTGTGCCCAAAGACATCTGACCCACCAATAACAACAGCAAAAACATCAACAAAATTGTCAGACAAACTAACAAGTTTTATAACTTGTTTTGAAGTGTGCCATGTGGCATTTTGCACGGAGAATGCTCACCACAGAAAATTTGCGATATCTGTCATGTGACCTCCACTTGATGTTTAGATTGATTCCACCCCCCCCCCCAAAAAAAAAAAAAACTCTCGCAAAACATACAACCAGCCACCTGAGGCTATTGTTTCATCATAGCTGTAGTTGCGTGCAGTATTGCGTGCAATAGACTGCTCGGCCAGTATATCATGTGCACAATCAGAATCAATCAGAGTACATCAGTGAAAGTTTGAGCATGGACCCTTAGGGTCCATGGTTTGAGGAAAATTGGACAATCCATTCAAAGTTAGGAATTTTTGAAATTTTGGTGATGAGACTGCTGGATCAGAAGACTATTACAGATCACGACATCACACACAGTATGCTCTTTCAGAAAATATAAAGAAAATTAAACATATTGTAAACTATTCTAGCATAATGAAAGAGCATAATTAGACTTACCTATTTCAGAAAGCATAGGGAAATAATATTATCCTTGACATATGTCAGTAACAAGTCCAGGGAATGTGTATATTTCATATGAAATTATATTTTGTGGAATGTCTTCCTATTTTCTCTAAATATCGTATTGCATGTGTGATGTCATGATCTGTAGTAGTCTTCTGATCCAGCGTTCTTGTTAACCTTTAATACCAAAATTTCAAAAATGTGTAACTTTTGAAGGGATTGTATGATCTACAAGTTTTGTACCTCAAACTTTCACTAATGCATTCTAGTATTGCTGCATTCACTCAATCCACATGTAGGTTTGGGTTTCATTCCCTTTAATGGATAGTCAAAATTCTATAAGTTTTAATTCAATGCTGTATGGTCTATAATTAGCACATGAGAGATGAAACATGAGTATGGTTTTTATTAGTTGATTTGAACCCATATATCATTCATGTCTCACAAATGTCAGTCATATTTTGCTGTCTCTTTCAATTCAAATCTATGATATGTGTAGGGACACCCTGGATAGATCTTATCCTAGGCAAGATGAAATTTCACCTTGAATCAACTGGATTTGGTTTTGGAGTGAGACAGTGTTGCATTATCAATGTCCTCGCGTGCTGAACTGAACAACTGGGCAATGTTGTGGTCAGTAACTGACCACTTCCTCGTCTAGCATGGACACAAATGACACGCAGATCCACACACAGACAGACATACAGACACACACATACAAGCACACAAAGAAATAGATGAACACAATTTTGCCTGAGGCATTTTAGCCCTCTCTCTCTCTCTCTCTCTCTCTAAAAGTTTCAATGAATTAAAGAACCAGTGATGACAAAAGCAAGCTACATATTTGCATACATATTCAACAAAACACATGATGACATCAGCTAGTTTTGATATTCAAACTTGTTTACACTAATTATGACCTACAGTCCTGACATCGTTTTTTAGGATTAGTATTGAAATTTAGGTTAAATCTCTCTCTTGTAGAGTTTGTACCACAGTCAGGACATTTATGTTTTTGCTCAAGTTTAGATGATTGAGATGATAAAAAGAAACGTTTGTTTTTGAGCTGGGGATTCTGCAGGCTATTGCTGACTCTGATCAGCACATTCACGATGTACATTCATTGTCTCGAGTTTGGATTCTCATCGTTAATTTAAGTCTTAAAGATTACTTGCTCTAATTATTTGTGCTCTGGCAATTATAAATACATGATGGTATTGGAAATGTGATGTTTAACTTGCATTATGTTTCACATGTGAAGTGCTTACTGAAAAATAATTATTAGCTCAGAAAAATGAAGGTCTGCTCTTTTGAATTCATCTTTAAAGGTCCAGTTTACCATTGGGAGCAGTGATTTTAATAATTTTCAAAATATCACATTTGATGCATATGTGTAGGTCAGTTGTATCACAAAACATCCTACCATATAAGAATTTTGCAATAAAACCTAAAATGTAAGGAGATATCATTGTTTTTCTCAATAAACCGTAAGTGTAGACGGTTTAGTCTGGGAACATTTTTATTATAACCATTGTTCACATTTTGTATATTTAATATTACTTAATATTGCTTATACTAATTCTGATTTTTATATTTGTCGTTTCTATCCCTAACTAACATTTTAAAACTATTTTGAAGCACTAATGCAGGATTTTTATTTCATCTGCAAATGGTAAATTATGCCTTTAAGATGAGATATAGTCAAAACCATACTAACAATTGTGTTTTTACATGATATGTTCACACTTGTGACAAGATCATATCATGCACTGTGGTCCAAGGGTGATGTCCAGACTGCAGTACAAACCTCGCTAGTTGAGGTCTAATGGAGTTGGCTTTCAGCGAAGCATTGCAACCTTCATATTGGTGTCGTATAAGCCCATATTAATCCCTTCAAGTTAATGCTATGACTGTCATTATTTAACATTGTAAAAGCTCAATGTATGGGACTTTTATATTGAAGAGCAAAAAACTATTACTCTGCTTTATGACTATTAACCTGTTGAGAAGGGTCTGATTTTGCTACAACCTGCATTTCCCATAGACGTTTGCCTGAATGTACTCGGGACTCATCCTCACCGGGTTAAAGGGTATGAAGTATCATTTGAGGCAGCTCAGGAAAAGACTTTGGGGGGAATTACCCTAGAATAGCTTGTCACAAACTTGTGTGTTGTTTGTACTTGCATCAATGATCCCCAACCGCTGCAGTCTAAGGAGATTAGATTAAGAATTTGAGGGAGGACAGTTTGCTTAGAATTTAGCAGGGAGAATCTTTGAATATTAAAAAAACAAGAAAATAACGGAAAAGAAATTCTGATCTCCGCAACTCAACATCAGGAGAACATGTCACAAGTGTAGAGAAGGCATTTTTGTCCTTTCAGCCAGATACTAGGCTAATACCCAATTAGAGTCTGTATATGAGCCCACTGTGCAAAATGCCATCTGCCCCGTTTGGTACACAGGGCCTCAAACTTTTAGAATGGCGACATTCTTTTCACTCTTTTATTCCCTTTGTGGCAAATAAACGCAAATTTGTTCGACTCTGTCTGACAATGAGGAATATTACCCTTGACACTTACTGCATGCATTATTTGCAGTAAAGCCAGGATATTATTTAAATCGAGCAATATTGCCCTATTTTATTGCCTCGTTGCACATGGTATGGCACTGTCTGCACATCTGAAACTAGATCAAATACACAATTGTCCACCCCCTGGGGTTGTGTGTGAAAAGTTTTGAAAAGAAACTCGGCAGGACGGCCGGAGAGTTATGATGGGGGTGAGAGTCGCTCATCAACGAATCAACAATCTGTGATGATTTCTGGATCTTTTCTGGTTTATGCATCAATTGGTGTATTCACATTGACAGTGAAATACTGCGATATTTTGTGTAGTATTTTGTGCGATATTTTGTAATATGAACGCAAAGACACTGTGAAATACAGTGCAAAATACCATGATGTTTAAGGGTCATAATTCAAGATTTGCACAAAATACACATATGCATGATCATATATAAGTGTCAGGGAGTTATTCAAAATATTTTCTCCCACTTGCCCAAACTGGCTATTTAGAAAGAACCCTTCCTTACCCCCCCCCCCCCAATACTTAGAACAGCCAAATGCCCATTCGATCATTGTACTTGCCAATTAGTGAGTCTTGGTAGCCTGGCGCAAGTGGGTTTGTACCACCCTGATACATATGTGCATGCTTTAAAAAAAAAAGTGTCTCACTAGTATTGGTTTAATCCTTTAGCTTTCAGAATGTATTCCACCTAGAGGTAATAGCCCTACTTGCCATTCCCATATCCAGTATGCAATGGATTAGCTATGTGTATCACATTCAGGCTGGGGTTTGCTCCGTATTTATCATGATGGGCATCTTTTGAATTTCCTTCTTTTTTTTTTCAAAAGAGAGGTTTAACTATCATGGAACAGTTTCAGATATTTGTGTGAAACAAATTTAACAGACACTGCATTCTGTGCAATAAAGTCCATTCTGCATAGCATCAATGCATTAAAGTGTTATGTCATGTTCCAAAACAGTAAATTACTGAGCACATTTAAGGAGAAACACTACATGCATTGTGCCTGGTTGAACATACAAACTGTACATCTCCATGTATAGGTAAAGTTTCTTCATTGTGAACCAAGGACTGGATACCAATTTTATTCGACCTTGCAGCATCATCCCCAGTCTCTGTGGATCAAATCTAGGCACTCTGTCCCCAGACAAGCATCCTAAAGAATGACATCTCTGTCTCTCAGACCGGTGCTAAGTCCTTTCTACAAACACTTGATATCAAAGCATCGTGTTTGAGTTAAAGCCTTGAAAATTTCTATTGTCTCCTGGTTGAAAACATAAGAAAAGGAGGTTTGCACTTTCTATGTATTCCTGGCTAAACATAGAATCAAAGACATGTCTACACATGGCAGCCTTTCTACTCACTCGCCCTGTTTGCTGGTACGATTTCAACTTCTTTAACCCTCTTGCATCCATAGATGTAACCTTTGTGTGCAACGGTGTGACATTTGAAGACAAGCAGTCATCAGAGGCTTTAGTACTCCATTAATGTGATGAAGACCAATATCGGCTAAACAAGTGATACCAAAGTGTATCATACGCTCATCTGTCTGTGCGTGTCTCCTCCATGTCATGACAACAAGGAAGAGTATTGGAGTGTGAATTTATTCTTTTAATGCACACAATTAACTTCAAGTAAATAATTGATAATGATCATCTAGCTTTTTCTGATATCAAATACTTTTAAAACAGCATCATCACAGTTATGAGTATATTTCATCTGCTGCTGTAGTACTGTAAGAATTGTTTATATTTCTGTTACCTCTATTGCAACTGCAACTTGTGTTATTTTTCTTTATTTACTGCTTGTTCCTGGTTCAACATTCACTGATCTTCCTTTCCCCTCTATATTACCGGTACTTCTTTTTCCTCATTTCTCTTCCTCTTCTTCTCTCTATTCCTCTTTCTCAGGTTGCTCTGTTTACCTCTTCTTCTTCTTCCCCTTTTCCTTGATTTTTCACTCTTCCTTTTCTTATGCTTCTTCGTGTTCTCCCTCCCTTTTTCATCTTGTTCCTTTTCTGTTTTGTTTTCTTCACCAGTAAAGTATAAACTTAACATGGCCTGGTATGATTAGTATGCTAGCAATGTACTATCACAAGGAACATGTGGGCTAAATCCTGGTTACAGGTCTCAGAATTCACTCCCCAATGTTTTCAAAGTCAGCTGATTTATTTTTGGAGAAAATCTTGTTCCCATGAGCAATGCATGAGTGACATATGACCTTCTTACACTAAGATATGAATCAAACTTCCTTCCTGTAAGAATGGACCCAAAAAAATGAAAAAAAGAAAGAAAAACAGGAGAAGTAAGACCGCAGCAGAAACCAGCCTCTGAGGTCTGTTTCTGAGCGTTCACTTAGCAACGGAGGTTCTTGCCCAAAGTTAGCTTCTGCTAGCTGTGGGGGCGCAGAGTTCATGCCCCATGTGACGTCAAGAAAAACACATGAAACAAGAATCTAAAACAAAAACAGACATCCCTCTTTGCCGCGGCGAATATCCCACCATGCAAGGTGTGGATGGAAGCAAGGGCAGACATTCAGTCGGTCTAGAAAGCTTGTTGATGAAGGGACATTGAATCACAGCCGGTGATAATTCAGGATATTCGCATCAAAACTTTAGCAGCGAAGGTGGAATATCACATTTCCTAGGGCCACACCAAGTCTAGTCAATTGTTTTGACACGCAATCTTTTCATTTTCAGCCACGCATGGGAAATCTATAGCTAGGATTTACAACCGGATTCCTGAACAACACTTGAACTGTGCATCAGGTATTTTATATCAGACTTTTGTATTTCTTTCAGACACATATAGTTGAAGGATATCTTTGCTGCGACATAGTGATCCTTGATATCAGGTGTCTGCAGACTGAAAAAAGAAAAAGAATTTAGAACATAAATCTTGTCCTCCTGTCTTAGAAATCTTGCATATCTTTTTTGAAGATGTCTTTATTTTCGATGAACTGGAAAAAAATTTGAAACTTGGATAAAAATTTGTATGGAGTTGAAATGAATTTTCTCTCCCTCTTTTGAAATGTGTGTCTTTGTGTGGTGAAAAAACAAAATACTGTAAAACCTGATATGTTCACGGCATGAAATATTTGCGAATTGCCAGTGGCATTCAATGAATATAGTGTAGATGAGAACTTTCGCGTGCATTTTGATTTCACTAATCTTGGCGCTCGCGAAAGTCGCGAAATTAAAATGCACGCGAACATTCCTCGTTTTACAGTAAGCAAAAATACCTTGTTTTTATCTATGATGAAATTGTTTATGGACTATCATCAGTAATTCTGTGTTTGTTTTTTGTCTCCTTTATCACAAAATGTCAATAAAATGCATCAATATGTCATTACAATATTCCACATGAGAAAGCCAACCTCGAGTGACTGTAAGTGGTTTAAAGCCTCTTAGAACTAAACTATCACAGATTGTTAATACGAGTCAACAACATTTACAGTGACTGCTGTTTTGAGCTAAAAAAGAGATTGAATATTTTGTGATTTCAACCATCGGGATATGTAAAAAAAAAAACAAACAAACAGCAAAGAAATGGATGAGTCCTTTATTGTGAAAACATTGAATGTGAATCATGTGATGCATAATCCATTGTGGTATTACAAACGTAAAGAATCAGCAGACACTGTGCTAATCACCTGTGTTGATATGGTTTCAATCTTGCACAAGGATTTATGAATAACAAATGTGTCCTTTTTCTTTCCAAAAAATGAAATGTGTTTGTTTTCCTGAAACCATATATAATTCATGATGGTAATGCTTTGAGTGCATGCTGTGAGGCACATAATGAAAACACTGTGAAATTACAGAACATGCTAAAAGGAAACATATCATGTTTCACTGATTACTCTCATATCCAATACAAACAGTAGATGTTACTTTTTTTTTTAAATATATGTTACATTTCTAAAATGTGAAACTGCTCTTTTTAAGGCAATTTCTACAGAGACGATTAAAGGTAGTGTCACAAACTCATGTTACAGTGAGGTGGCAGTGGGTTAGGAGATGAGTGATGAATATCTGTTTAGACCAGAAACTGACTGAGTTTCTAATGTAGGTGTGGGAGTGATCTATTACGTGAATTGCGGTTATGTGGTGGAGTGCGGATAGAAATTGTGAAAGACCTTCAGTTTAGCATGTTTTAGAGGAAACAAAAACAACAACTGAAAACAAACAGTGGTCAATAAGGTGACAAAAAAATGCATGATGTATTCTTTGATTCTGAAGCAGTTTTTTTTTTTTTGTGTAGGTCACTGGTGCGCACTCATTTCTAAAGCCTGTGGTAAAGATCTGGGACATAATTCCAAAACTATCATAGAGGTATTCATTTCAGGATTGAGGTAGAGAAGACAACATAAATCATATTCATGCATGGGTAGTAAAGATCGTACCAATCTCTCATCAATGAAGTAATGAAAACAGATCTGGTGTTACTTCAGTTCATCATCATTATAAAATGTATTTTTTTTTAGGGAGGAGGGAAACTGCTGTTTATTAAGCAGTTCCCCAATTACCATCCTCAGTTGTGCTGTGAGGTATTTCTGGAACTTATTTTTTCCCCCTATACCGGGCAGTTTCATATGTCTAGTTCCCATTTATAAGCCTGGTTCTAGAGTTCTCATTTGATTTGTTTTTTGTTTGTTTGTTTATTTTTTGTAATTGAGACAGTATTCCATTTTAATTTCATTTTATCTTAATTGACCCGCTTGTCCTTTTTTAACCCCCCCCCTTTAATTTACTATGTGGTCATCTGAGTATGAAGTGTAAACTAATCGATGAAAAGAAGCCACTTCGCAACACCAGAGCAAAGTTAGTACCTGGACTCATTCAAGTGATGGAATAGCTTTAGGTACAGATCCAAATATGGCATCAACATTTTTGTCAAGGCCAAAGTGACGCTATTAAAGCCTGAAATGGTTGATCATTTATCATCATCAAGCCACAGAAAGTGTAAAACCTGCATATTATCATAGTTCATCAGTAGAGTTTGTGTTGCTCTTTTCACACCATTAATCACACCAAACCAACCACCACAATCCCCAAGCTTAGAGAACCATAAAGCTAAATAATGCGGATATTACATGTTCCACTCTATGTCGTTCCACAGTTGAAGGAGATTATTAGCCATTTATTTGTTTGCATTTTGGATATTTTCCCACACTTTCCCATGTACAATCACATGTGTTTATTGGTTATGATGACAGGTTATGAAGTTATGTGTGTGTACAGTTGAACCTCTCGTATCCGGACAAGTCGGGACCGGGGCTCATCCGGATAAGGGATTTGGCCGGATACGGGAGACTCGATGCTTTATACATGTATACTGAATACTTTATACAAATACATACGCATGTACTTATGTAGCCCATTGTAGTACCACATGTAGTAATGTGTATACTGCAACCTTTTCATTGTTACATTTGGGGATGTTTCGGGATGTTGAAATGTCTGAAGGTAAGCAATTTGGAAGGAAATTGATGCAATGTATGTTAATCATATTGGAAGTAATATGTAATTCATGTGTGTTTGGGTAGGAGTTCTGAAGGAGTTGGGAATCCCCCTTTCTTCCCGTAATTATTAAAGGGAAGAGCAATGTGGATTGAGTGAAAGCAGCAGCATTAGTAGAACACATCAGTGAAAGTTTGAGGAAAATCGGACAGTCGATGCACAAGTTATGAATTTTTTAAGTTTTGATGTTGGAACCGCTGGATGAGGAGACTACTAGAGGTTATGACATATGAGTGGACAACAATACCAAGAAAATATTAAGAAAATTCTGCAAAAATCCATTTTTCATGAAAATTACAAATTCCATCAACTTGATATTGACATATGTTAAGGGTAGCAATTATTTCCCCTGCTTTCTGAAAGCGGTTGGTCCATTCCTCTTTTATAATTCTAGAAAAGTGAATTTTTGTTGAATTTCCTTTATATTTTCCTTGTATTGTTGTCCACTCATACGTCATACCCTCTAGTAGTCTCCTCATCCAGCGGTTCCAACATCAAAACTTTAAAAATTCATAACTTTTGCATCGATTGTCCGATTTTCCTCAAACTTTCACTGATGTGTTCTACTAATGTTGCTGCTTTCACTCAATCCACATTGTTCTTTGGGTTTACCTTCCCTTTAAAAAAAAAATCATGGCGAGATTGCGTCCGGATAATAGAGAGATCCGGATAAAGGGAGGCCGGATAATAGAGGTTCAACTGTATATGCAAATAATGGGCATCACTGTGTTTGTATAATATGTAGGCCTATATGGAGGGTAGGATAGAGTGGAACAATTTTTGTTTTCTTTTAGGAGTTCATGGTTGGTAAACTACAAATGTTAATGAACATTTATCACTGGAGTATAGAAATGGCCTTTATTTGTGGTGCATAACAGCTATTATGATTTGCTATAGGAAATTTGATATTTACTATAGCTGCATAATGTTGACAACAAAGAAACACACAACAGCCTGTTTGAAAACATAGATCTCCATTGAAAATATTTGTACATCATCAAGAAGTTGGAGAGACAAATAGAGAAAGGCAGAGGGGAGAGGGAGAGGTTATTGTGAGGTGAAGGAGATGTTGAAAAGGAATGGCAGAGAAAGGGATGTATTTCTTGTGAATCTAGTGTAGCATTAATGCATTTCCTTGAGTTATAGTGAGATGAATGACAAAGTTTAATCCTTCATACGCTGCTGTGATTTTTGAGAATATAAAGGTTCGTGGGGTTTTTGTGTCAAGGCTGGCTCATGACAGATTAAGCTTTTGGTATGACTTGGATGCTGTGGAATAGAGGAAAGAGGATTTGTGATTTCTGAACATAAGCTGGTTGTAAGTTTTCATTGGAAATGAAATCCCTTCTAATCTCAGGATTTGCTGTCCTCGGTTGGATATTTGGGGATAATCTCCAGGTGGAGTTATAGTCATCTGCACCAGGTATCATACTGTTCCCTCCAGAACTCCGTAGCTCATTGTTAATGTAGCAGGTAGTCCTGTTGTGTGCACTTTGAAGGAGTGCGTATATCGCCATGGTTACCCTCTTCCGAACCATATTTGGAGATATTTGTTGGTATATGATGAAAAGCCAGCTGACAGTGTCTGTCACTTTGATCTTGTAGAATTCAGGTAAGAAAAAACAAAAATAAATATGTCTTTATTAGTCTATTCTATTATGCAATAGCATCATTGTTTACTTGCAGTAAAATCGGATGATGTGTGTTGAATTTATCTCTGTGACCATTTATCTTGTATACATCTGTAATGACATTTGAATGTTTTTTGTCATACTCGAGACTTGAAGGAAAATGTTTGATCGTACAAAATTTTAGTTAAACAGTGTGTTGTTATTATCATCATCACTATCATCATTAGTATCATTGTTATTGTTATTATTATCATTGCCATTGCTACTACAATTAGTTCGAGGTGATGTCACTGGTTTGTCATATCACTCCCCTGCTGGTATTTTTGTCCGATTACGTTGGTAGGCCAATATGGGGAAACTTTGTGAAAATCTAACTCAAAATGAAAATACCTACACTTTTCACTTGATTACGATTTGTACAATTTGTCTTGATGAGTGAACAAGTAAGCGGAAGTAGAGCAGTGGTTCGATAGGAAAGAAGGGGAAATAAAAGTTGTACAACTTGTTACAAGGCAATGAGAAGTAACCAGGAAATTAGTGGTTGCAACTCAGTCACAGTCAGATGCTATTACACAGCCAAATTGCGGTCAATGGGAAGTCATTGAGTTGCCTAATAGCTGCTTTCAAATTTTCATACCTCCACGTAAAGTATGGCATGTATTCGCTAGTACCACCTTGATCATACTTTTTTTTTTAGTTCAGTCTCGTGTATTCATGGGAAGTACGTTTAGTGATGTCATGATATCTGTCAGTCAGTCAGCACACAAACAAACAAACACTGATGTCTCATATTGTATCCTGTTTTAGTCATATCTTGTAGTTTCAAGGTGTTTCTTAATATCATGCATAATGAAATCATGTATGAAATTGCAGTCACCAGCTTTGCACTCCATATCAATGATTATTCCGTGGAGCAACATGATGTTGCACATTTTGCACTGTTACTAATTCATTTGTGGCCTACATTGTTCTTTGAGTGCTGAAGACTTTACAAGAGGAATTTAGCTCAGTGTTCAAAAAGGTGTAAATTTCTCCTTATCCTCTCCATTGGATGTAGGCGTATATCTCTGACTCTACACTGTACGTCTAGATTATTTCCTGAAAATGCTGAATCTATATAGATTGGAAAGTAAAAAGAGGGATTTTTGAAGTTGAAATAAATTTTCTGTAAACATACCTGTACAGTGAACATGTACACATATTGAGGGAAATAAGTTAAGACGCCTTTTTGTTCACATTTCCAAAGTCAAAATAGTATGTAGTATGCACTGTGAGTACTCTGCAGAGTGGATTTATTGCATTATAAATTCATATTATTATTATTATCATTATTATTATTATTATTATCCTGTGAATCATGATAATTATGATCAGGCACTGGTTAATACCACAGGTATGGACAGAGTAGATTGGATATAAGCATATTGGAGTTCATTGCTCCATTGAGGGGTAATTGGGGGTATCTATCAACAAAAGCAATAAGAGCGAGTTAATGAATTTCTTTGCCAGTGAAGAGCTCTCCGTGAATATCCGTGCCTCAGAATAGATGCTACAACTGAAGTCACCCTTTCCTGATGAATGGCATAGGGTCCTACATGTAGGCCATATATCTCAGGCATCTGTTTCTGCCATTGGGCCCCCGTTAGGGTCTGGTAGAGTTGACCAACGATGCATGCAGGTGCGTTTCTTTCTCCTCTCGATCACTCTGGTCACCTCATCACAACACTAGGTGCTCTTGACCTTTCTCTTTGGTGTCACAGGCATTGCATTCACATCAAAGTATTTTTCCACCATTCAGCTTTTCTTTTCTTTTCTTTTATTTTTAGAAGAAGATATGATATGTATTATTTTAAGACAAGTGTAAGGGCTTGTTTGCAAACCTTCAGCTCAACACCCACTCAACAGTTTTCTCAGAAATAGAGAGACATAGAAATAACGCGTACCTCAGATTCTAGATCAAGCTGCCGCACTTTAAAGCAACAAGAAATAACCTGTTGTGAGTATTGTCTCCCTGTAATATCATCTTTTTAGGGGGTAATATCCTATTATCATACATACTTGTTATCAAAGTTACACACTTATCTCAGATGGATGAGTTAATGGCCAATAGTCATAGAAAAGGAAGAAGATAATGTTTTAATTATCATTAACCCAAAGTTTAAACTGGAGCAAAAATGTTTGTGTTATGTTTATAAAGGCGGAATTTGCTCTGTAGTTTGATTGTGGATGACATGCATAGCAACCAATAACTTGAAATTTAGCAAGATTCTGCTCAAGCATTTTCCCAATAAATTTTGCTTTTGAGCAATTGTATTTCAATGTTGCCACACTGCCTCAAAATGCATCTGATTCCAGCCCCAATTGTTCTTGTGTTCAGAAACTTCCAAGACCATATTATTTAAAATGGCTAGAACAATTAAGAATGGGAAGTTTTTGCAAAATGCAGATGAATAATAGCATATTAACATGTTGAGAATGAGCTGGTTTTACTGTCACACACGTTCCCCATAGACACCTGTCTGAGTATATGATGCAATATTTGGTACCCTGGGGTACCAAATGAAAATTCGCCATTTTGTTGAATTAATTATTTTTTTTTTTCAGCGCTGTACCCTGGCTTACCAAAAAATGTGTCAAAATATTTTTTAGTATTATTATGCACAAAAATGTTTTCTTATTTGTGATTATGCATCAATTAATGCATGCAAGTGTACTTTGAAAAACACCTATGGTGCTAGTTCATTGCGACGGCGTATCTGAATTCGGATACGCATTGTAAATAATGGGCATGAGATGGCGCTATACAACGCGGTACCCCGGGTTACAACGGTACCCCGGTGTACGGCGTGCCGAATCATATACTGTTTTCTCATCTTGATAGCGGAGGCCCACATATACGTAACATGCAGATTTACAAGAAAGGGAAGTCAGAAGAACATAGCACATGTTTATAATTCCCTGCTGTATGTAGTATCTGTACTTCACAGTTCAGAGTGATTCGATTTTACTGTTGACTGCTCTTGTGATAAAGAGGAATGCATTTTGGGTTCTGCACCACAGCGCACGCATAGCAGGAAGTGCACCTTCATTATCAATGGCATGTGCTTGATACGATGTAGCATCCAACCTTCAATTTACTATTTGCATTCCTTTTTTTCTTTTTTTGTGAGGGGAGGGAGGGGCGGAACAATGCTGAAGAGCAGATTTTGTTTGCTCTATATACAAAGAAGGAAGTATGGGGAAAACATCGCTTGACATTGATAAACATGGATGTGGTCACACAATAGCTCAGAAACTTTTACATTAAAGTTGTAGTCTGTTAATGTGGTGTCAAAAAGTTTTAAAAACTGAAAAATAGCTACTAAAAAGCTGTCAGAATTTACTGTATATTGGTAGCCAAATGTATGAATTTATACTCAAATATAGACTGGTGAAACTTTTGAAAATTAATCATGAGTTCAACAGCATATTATGTATGAAGTGATATTGCTGTGCTTATAAACCACTTCCACCGTACTGCAGTCTGGCACAATATTGAGAATAATGAATTCGGTTAAACATAAATCTTTTAACCCCCCCCCCCCCAAAAAAAAAGTGCATGTTCAATGGCATTTTTCCAGAAAATATAATTTTAACACAGTATCAGAGACCTTGGTGTTAAGTAGTACAGTTGAATGCCAATCTGGAAACATATGGTAGTCTGTAATGATATATTGTGGTTAAACACAACAGGATGTTTGAAAAGCGTTTAAATTTTTGATGGATATTTCTCATTATTGGTAATAAAATGTGATGGTGTAAATCCAAGTTCACTTTAATTTGTTTTCCCTGTTTGCTCGAAATACATCCTGGTTGCAGTTGCCAGATTGTATTTTATAAATATTTATTTTTTACTGTTGCTCACTAAGTACCTAAATATCATTTGAATATTGTTTTCTTCATGTTGGTATTAAAATACAGGCTTATAATGAACATTGCGTGTTATCTTGATTGTTAAGTAAAATATGTTAAAACTCACTTTTTCTGTATTCTGGTAACGTGGTCTTGATGGGCTTTTATGTGATGGAATGTTGGAAAACTTTCTTTTTAAAAATTCAGTAAAATTCTTGGTAACACAATCTAGCATTCTAACTAGAATTAGAGCTACATTATCATCCTTGAAGGTGACTAGTGTTTGTTACCCATCCCAACAAGCCATGCGGATATTAGGACTTGTTTATGGGCTGGTTCAGTTGTTCTTTCAGATGGGATGTATGAATGGCAAATGACAACTTATGCCAAGTTTTTTGAGGTAGACCTAGATCTAACAAATTTTACAGGTTGACATGAAAAATGGGAGTTATTCTCCCCCGCAAAGCTTTCAAAAGTAAGGCCAACCACACTGATACCATTGTCGTCACCATCATCGCATGAAAGCTTCTACCGTTTGGAATGTGCTCCAGGATTGAACTTCTAAATGCCGCTGATTGTGTTAAACGGCAGACACATTGCTAGTGGAAAGGAATGAACAGTCTGGCAGGCATTCCAGATATGACAACTCCTATTGTAGCTCCTCATGTCTTCAACAGCAGTGAGGGCTCTGACGTTAACGAGTTTCCTCCTGCATCAAACGCGATGTGCTTTACCCATACATGGCAAGAGAAAAACATTGTGTAGCATGGGGGAGGCCAATTTCGTGGGACCAAAGTAGCTAGGTTTGTGACGGAAGTTCCTGCATGTTACATGGATAATGAGAATGGAAGGAAGCTACCCATTGTCAGTGTTTTCTCTACTCTATCATTGTTGTCATTCCAACTACACTGTGTCCAGCAGAAGGTTCCCATCTCCTTAGAATGTGAGTAGTACTAGACACATCATGAAGAAACATGTTTGATTCTATTCGTGTGAACAATTATATCTTTAAAATGTAGCAAAAATGGCTGCTGAAAACTATTTATCCAGTAGTAGCGAGCCAATGGAGTACAATGGAGTCAGAAGGGGGCTGAGCTTTCAAATTGAGCAGAATCTTCGTCAGAGACAAAATGACTCTGACAAAGACTCTGCTAGGATCGAAAGCTATTAAAGGGGCCTGTGCTTTTGATCTTAGCAGAATCTTTGTCAGAGGCAAGAATGACTCTGACAAAGATTCTGCTAGGATGGAAAGTTCAGGCCCCTTTTGACTCCAATTATATCTTTAATACTTTGCATTATTTACTCACTTGTTTACCTATGTTAACACTGAGGGGATAACCTGTAGCTCCTGTTGGTATAATGTTAATTTTTACTTGGTGAGTTTGTTACAATCACTTGTCTTTTTGGTTTGGTAAATTTTAAGATTATGCCAAGCTTTAAGTGGGTTTTCCCCATTGAATGATATCCATGACTATTTTTAAGGCTTATTCTTTGTTTTCCTTTTAGGTTTTAGTTTGGCTTATAACCTCTTTGAATTGAAATAGATGCAACAAGAAAGCAGAAAAGAAAAATTCATGCATTATTTTCAAGGAATGTTCATAGTTCATTGCTGTTACCTATGACCTTGTGCAAACATGGTTAGATCGTGCGTGGTTGGCAACTGGTAGTCTGTAGACTGGTATGTTGTAGTGGCCCAGTATTATCTAGCCTTGAGAAAAATTTAGTTTTCATGTCAACCCGACCTCCTCCTCCAACATAATGTGAAAGATTACTTCTGAAGAAGAAACATGAGGATGAATACACTGTAATATGCCACATCGTAATTTTCATTAATGAAAAGTTATGTTTCATGTCATATGCTTGAAGTTTGTAAAGGGAAGTTCATACAAATTTTGAACCATTCACACCGACAGTCAAAAGATGTGAGATTAGAAATTTCACAGCGTTTTGATGACTGCTGGCAGGCAACTTTGACAAAAGCCACTCAAATCATTGCAAGAAAACTTACACATTATTTGTGGGATTTTTTTTTTCAAACTTATTGTAAGGATTGCTGCCATTATTTTCAGCAGTGTGAATCCTAAGCGGCAGAAAAGTCACAATGTTTGTCATATGACTTTACATCTACTCTATGTTTAGATTATACCCTAAAGCCAGGAAGTTGGGCTGTTCCTGCCTAATTAGCATGCAGCAAATGGTTATGATGATTGAGCAAATGCAAAATGGTGACTTCTAAGTATTTGTCTCTATTGCAGTTTATATTACTATGTGATCCAAAAATCTGAGCTTTTTGACCTATTTATTGTTGTGAAGTATCTCAATTAAGTAATGTGATCCAATAGTGAGTAGGTCACTATAAAGTTTTGTGGCATTTTAAGCTGTTTTGATGAGATTTATGAAAGAAGAAACTTTTGTTATATGAAAGTATGTTAGTCTTTCAAATGCCAAGTAACATCTAAAGCCTTTGCTTACGTTCATTAGTCTTATTCCCAATGCGTTTGAAAGCAAATTTTTTGTTGGAAAATTCATTTCTTCTTTGTTTTTCTTTACTTATTTTTATTTTTTTATTTTTTTATTTTTTTGCTAGGGGTATACTTCAAGCATTCACCAATACTGCAAGGCAGTGCTAACAATAGTTATTCAATCGTTGAAGACCGAGAAGAAAAGAAATCTTTATGGTGGAAAGAAAAGACAAAATTCTTCATGACCTTCATCCAACAGCATCCACCATAATATTCATTTGTAAATATACACACCTGCAGGCATAATAGATCATAACTCATTGTGTGATTATCAAAACTATTCAACCTGCAAAATCAGGCATTACAACATGTTCTGCATTCCATCAGGACTGGGCCTTGTGCAATAATATTTTCCCTATGATTGTAATCATCCCCTGAATGAGGGGATTAGAAATGATGTGAGAGAATTCCCCAATTATCAATTTCATTTTCAATGGAAATATTATTTCCTCCAGATTACGCACACCTCAGAGCATAAATTCCCCAGAAATGTTGCGCACACCAAATTGGAAGTAGACAAAGTGGAAAGCTGAGTGTGGGTGCTGTAAAGGCTTTCATTTTAGAATATGTACAAGAGAAAGCATGCTTAGCTATTACCTGAATGAACAGATTATCAAGGATTGTCAAAATAATGTTCAGGGTCAGATTTTGTAGTAATTGAGGCCATCAGTTTCGCGGTTAATAGAACTGTCTTGATATACAGGAGAGTTGGATAAATTAGGGTTGAATAGAATAGCATGAAATAAGAATGAAATGATATAGCCTAAAGCTCACTGAAATCAAGTCATGAGTTAAAGCATGCATAAGCCCTAATATTTCAGAGATATTTATTCTTTGTTTCATGTTTCTTGATGTATGATAGTTCTGTTTTTTTTTTTTGTAGTCCCACTCATGCGATAATATTTAAGATGATTAAAAGAGTATTCATGCCAATGATAAGGGAAAGAATTATTACTCGCACTTGACACAGGGATTGGTTGGTCAACCATGTGAATGTTGCCGTTATGTAGTCTTATTTGTTCTTCTATGACTCAACATCAGCAAAGGTTGCGTACCTTTTTTCTGGAGTCCCATGATGAAGACCCTCTTAATTAACCCATTGAAGACAAGTCTTGAGAGTACTCAGGCAGGTGTCTATGGGAAATGTGTGATATACAACTGTAGCTTGTTCTCAATGGGTTAACCCCAGGACTCACGATTGGTATACCGCGAGACAGGAGATCCAAGGAGGTGATGATGCCACAGAAAAGAGAACAGGTGCACCAAGTTGGTATGTCTCCTGGGGTTTATGACTGCTGTAGTCTACATGTCATGTGACACAGTCATCACATGATTTTACTCCATCTTCCTGGACCCCCCCCCCTTTTCTTTTGATTTTATTAATTTTTAACCCCCTGAGAGCATATATACAAAATGTGTAATATCTTTATGATCAGCAAAAGAGAAGCCTTTCAGAAATGATCTCCAATAATTCTTCAAAGATTTCTCAAACAAATGAAGAGTTTGTTTGCAAAAACCGATAAATCCATATTTGCCAAATGGAGATATTTGCGATTAAAGGTCAAGAAAAATAAAGAGAATAATAAGAATTTTTTTGCTTCTTTAGACCATAATTTCAAAAATGTACCTTTGTATGTAGTGACCAATACATCATTTAAAAGGTATTATTTTGTACTTTATGACAGAGATCTTACTTCAAAATCTTCAAAAATCAGTTTTTGCAAACAAACTCTTCAAATATTGTTGAAAGTAGAAATTTATGAGTAATTCAGTTTTCATCATAGTTACTGATATATGGCACTGTAACAAATTATGGGGATATTATTATATGATGAGTAATGATAAGCCACATTTCTTTTGCATCAATATCTACAGCTGTGTTTTGCATCAAAATTCAAATTTATAAGGTAATTAAACTGTACAGCTGTTGGATCTTCCTTTCAATGTAAACACTCTTATCCATATTGCCTATTCACACACACCCCAAAATCAATGGGTTTCAAAAATCAGTTTTAGTAACATAATATGAAACCTGTTGATTCTTGTGTGAGGACACATTAAAAAATCACTATCCATTTTCATTTGTTTCTTAAAAAAACAAAACCAAAACTCTATAATGTTTTAATGGCACACACTGACAGAACAAAATACATGAGGTCACACTTTGATCAAGTCATGCATAGTTCAGAGTTCTTCGCTTTGCAGCCAAATGTTTTAGATATAAAGTAACTTTTTTTTTGTACTAAAAGGGAAGCAAATATCATCAATTATCACAATGCAATCCAAAAATTGATAATTCTAGTGCGTGACAAGGCATGTACATGTGTATACGTATTTCCCTGGAAAACTGCCATGAAGTACCTTGGACCTAAACAAGGGCATGAATGAGAAAATGACCCCCCATAGTGGACCTTGGATGCTGATGTTGATCAGCCCTTGAGATCACTAGTGCTCAAGATGGCATGATTGCGGGACCAGGAACTGGTCCAGCGTCAAATCCTCTTCCCGAGCTGTAATTTGAGTGAAGAGTTGCCAGGGGTGGCCTTACAGTGCGCTTTGTAACACTACCATGGGTGTAACCATGACATTTTGAGAATATCCCCCTCGTCAATCCACTGGCGAGATTTTTGCTGGCCTTCGGTGGCTTCTCGTGCCCTTTGCTCCGATTTGACATTGGCAGGCAAGCATGCGATGTTCCCATTGCGCTTGAGCCAGATTTATTAACGAATTTCCAGGAGTAGCTGGCAGGAAATCTATTCTTCATGCCAACCCAGTAAATAATATCGATCATTTCCAAACCAGCTTTCTTAGAAGAGCACTTGTACGACCGGGAATATGACCACTTTTGCACAGAAGTTCTGTCGGAACTAGAATTTGCAGGCCTACATTGCAAGCAAGAATATGTTGGAAATACAAATGGTTATCCAACACTGATGCAGCATTTTTGTATAGCATTGATAGGCTGAAATGTGAATTACTGTTAGCCTTCCATTTGGATTGTCATAGTTGTAATCTCATTGATACAATGACGTCTGTTCTGATGCCTCACTGTGGATTTCATGTCCGTGTTCTGCCCCTTACGAAGTTTGAGGTAAGCTTTTTGCTGTGAGTTGCATGGATTTTGATTAATGTCAACTTCGCTGTTTAAGCAATGAATTAATTGTTCTCAAATTCTTCCATTAGTCTTCTGCATCTCCACCTGAATACACAGAACACCTGGCGCAGGGTTATTCATTTCAATTGTGTTTTTAGGAATTTCAGTAAATGAAGGCTTTTGATGATACATCTGAATGGCACATCGTCTTCTTATGTTGTCTGTCACATTTCAATTTTGATGAGCTTCAACTTCTTGAATCCATAAAACTGTGATTTCTATGTACCTTATCTGGGGTCAAAAAATCATTTGTGCATAATTATCAAACCACTTCCACCAAATTTGAGAAAGTATGGCTTGTATCTTGTCTTTTTATATCTTATTTTAACAATCTACAGACACAGTTTTAGTTTAATTTGCTGTCTTAGTAATCTTTGGGTTTTTTTTCTTCTCCAATGTGTTTGATTCTTAACCTGTTGAGGATGGACTGATTTTGCTATACAATGCATTTCCCATAGACATCTGCCCAAGTATTCTCGGGACTCATCTTCAACGGGATTACTTGGATGTGACACTTTCGTAAACACCAGCTCCATGTGTTTGTAATTACACTATATAGGCCTGAATCACTGCAGCGTCAAAATAAGGAAATGCGTTAAATGGCTGCACCTGTCATATCCACAAAGTATCAAACTAGATAGACAGATGGCATGGGAGGGAGAGAGAGAGAGAGAGATCGGAGAGGAGAGAAAATGTGGCGAAGAGAGAGAGGGAGAGAGTGGAAGCAAGAGCAGAAATACTGTAAAGCAAGTTAATTTTGTGGCATGAAACATTTCCACATTGGAGCTCACAGCCTTTTTTGCAGCGTGAATTTTTCGTGTGAATTTCCACTGGCAGTCAATACATACAATGTACACAAGAACTTAATTTGATGTCAATGAATCTTGGCTCTCGTGAAATTAGCAAAATCAAAATGCTTGTGAACATTTCTGGTTTTGCAGTACATGATTTACTTGTGAACTATAAAAAAACATTAGACAAACAAATATATTTAAAGATAATAATAAGGAAAGCAAATGAGACAGAGAGGGAGAGAGAGAGGGAGAGAGAGAGAGAGAATGAGAGAAGAGAAGGGTAGTATTTGGGGTGGGGGGGGGGGGGATTAATCTGGCTGGATTAGACCAAACAGGTTCAGTATTGACCCAGAGTTATTACTCATGTGAACATGATAAGTTACCAACGGAAACACAACAGCCATAGGGTGACGTGTATGACGTTTATTGTGGTACAAAGAATGACAGTTCATGACAGTAGTGAGATGTTCAGAAGGAGAACGTCTCATGCAAGGTAAAACTTAGCCTTGCGGAAATCCTGTGTCGACCTTTTATGCAAACATTTAATTATCAAATGGACATACATGTACGTCACAAATTTTACTCTATTCAATTCTATTTCTGTTTGAAGGTGTGACATACTAGCATTTTATGTCAGTGTAGAATGACAAATGTAACTACTTAATTGTAACTACCATTGGAATTGTATTACAATGTTTATTTCTTATCATTGATGATTTTTATTTCTTTATTACTGATGATACCATGCTCATTGAGTGTCATCATGGTAATTTTCATTGTATTATACCGTATAACCAGTATTTTTATGTTTATCTTCTTTGTTAAATCATCCTCCACCTCCTTTTCATCATTATTTCCTTCTTAGAAAATATAATTTCTAATGAAAGTTGTCTTCAGGAGGTGTAAAACCAATATTTTCTTTTCTTCCTAGTAAAGTTTTCCTCAGTCACATTTACTGTGTCCTCTTTTATTTTATGGAAACTTAAATATTCTTAGTGTGGTTCCATCCACATGTGACACTTATGAATCATTTTTTCATAAATGCGGATAGTTTGGCACATTTACCTGTTATTGAACTCTGAATAAGACATTGTGATTTAGTTCAAAACTAGATTGATCTATCTGCCACTTAATAACATCAGACTAGATTCTTGTTATGTCCATTCTAGTAAAAGCTGGAATGAAGTGCTATAGCCCTACTACCACTGCTATTTTCTTCAGTTCTTAGTAATTTTGGCTTCATGTGAAGTACACTGTATTATTCCTTCACTGTTTTAGTTAGGTATTTTTGCACTTTGTATGTGATCATATTACATTCAAGAGGTTCAAATTTGAAATATGTGTTCAAGTTTATCTGACATTGCATGGTAGATTTTGTTTATTTTTTGTAAAGCCTTGGAATACATTAATCTTATGGCACCTGTTTAAGAAGTTACACAGGGTATACCAAGCTTGTCTTTCCAGAACTGACTTTCCCATTTGGAGCATTTGTCCATGTGTCATTTTGTCGGTGACATAATGTCACTACAGCCAGCATACCAAAAATGGCAAGTGGTGACCATGGAGAGGTATTATTGTCATTGGGATGGGTAATATGTTGAGACCTTGTGCTAAGCCAGATCAGCTCTCAGCGTCAATGTTTAGCTTCAGGTCACAAGCATAATAGTCCCATCAAATAGGACTGCAATAATATGGAACACACAGTATATGAGATGTGAATTTTCTTCATTTTGTCTCCCTCTACACATGAAATTTGTAAGATGGCAACTGCTGATCTGTAATTTAGAGGAAGACAGATTGGAAAAAAAAAACCCAAATAATATCCCAACCTTCATCTCTCAGATTGACATTCTTGTGCTTTCGCATACAGTATTATATTTGTTACTTCCAATCATCTGGTAGGCATTGATATAGTGTGGTAGGTGTCATGTGATGCAAAGAGAATAGTCTTTGTCCAGGGAGAGGGGAGTGTTTTCGTGCTGCTATTTTGTAAAATAGCTGTACTGCAAAGAGCAATGTGGATTATCTAGATTTTAGCAGATTGCATCATTCAGTGAAGACACAACTGATGAGAAAAGTATTTATCTCCATTGTTTTTGTCTGGTGGGATGATTGACTGCTATATACATAGAGAGGTTTGTCAAATGAAGTATTTTGTATGTTCGTTCTCTCAATTGCTTTTAATGAGTTACAAGGGAAAGTTTTGAGACATTCATGTTGCTGAATTCTTGTAAATTTGTATTTAGAAACGTGTGGTTTTATTACAGTGGAAACCCACTGGTCATGACAATGGCAGGAAGTACACGCTGCAGTTCCAGCAATAGCTTTTGTCAGCTGTCTTCCTTAGTTTACATTGCTTGATTTAGACCCATTATCATCAAGAGGGTATGGAGGAGAGCTGTGATTTGTATGAGCCTCAGTCCTCCTAATCACCTGCAGTCAAGGAGTGTCTGCTTGGAGGGGATTTGAATCCTTTGAGAGAATCACTTTGTATAGCGACTCCCTCGTTATTCTTTCAGCACTGTTCGCATCCTGCTCATGTAGGACGTCAATGGTGTTTCATGGTATGATGGTATCAAAAGGATTAAGCTCTAATCTCCGGAAAGAGTTCATGAAAGAATGGAACATGTTGGGGTAGAGGGAGAGGGGATGAAAGCTCTTCAATGGGTGCTTCAAACTGGTCAATTCTATCAGGGAGGTCCACCTCCCTGATTCTATCCAGCTTGACCATGAAGGGGTGATCATGGGTTTCACGGCTGAGCGGCTCTCAAAGGGGATCTTTCCTGAAAGGGATCCTGCCCAGTTGAAAGAGAGCAGTCAACCCCATCCAAGTCCTTGGAAGATCTTCATGATAGTCTTCTTTTGATATTAGGAAGTGGTGATGATGTCCTATTCTTTTTCTCTTTTATGTGGTTTGGATGTCCTACCAGCCCTTCTCCCCTCCCCTCCCCTCTCCCCTTTGTTTCGTGATTTACCTTGTCTAGTCTCTGCCACTATTGTTAGGAGTCACTTGGTCATGACAAGATTAATCATGGGATGAATTGGTGGGTTGGGATACCCTGTTTGTGTCTGAATGCAAGCTGAAGCAAACATTAATTAGTGCAGCACAATCAAGTTTTAGACGTGCTAAGTATGTTGTTGTTTTGTGACTTTTAATTGAAAATGAGAGAGGTTGTGTGGGTATGACATCATGCACAGATGCAAACCTCCCAATCTGTTATATGCCAGATAATCATCATATAATCACTGTTATCATTGGCATGGTATGGGTTAAAGATTTTATTTCTGATGGCTCTGAGTCAACACACATTCAGTCACAACACAGTTCTAGCAATGATGTGCGATTTCATTTCAGACCCTCTTCAAACCCAAGGAGACAAAAGCTCCATTACCCCTATGTCCACTATCCATCCCCCGAAGACAAACATTTTGTCAGTGATCTGGGTATCCTTCTAGCCAGTGTTAGTCTCCATTCTTCAGACCCAAATAAGTGATTTTGCTCATTATTGTGCATTTCAACAGTTAACGACAGTGTGTGGATCAAAGTCATGGAAGATGAAATGTGATTAAGATTAATGTTATTTACCACCTTTTATTGACTTAGTAGATATAGCAATTTCATTGGTTAGATCACTGGTGAATGATTCTTTGATATTTCTGTGTCGTGTAGAGATGACATTGCATTGCTGTTTTAAATGTTTAAATTTTTTCTCGATTTTTGTAAAAGATTATTTCCCTTGCAATCATCATTGTTTCAAAATTTGACAAATGTCATGAAATTCATGAATTTCAGGAAATCAGATGGTCAGCTGTGCTGCACACGAATACGAATTTGCAATTTTTTTACCCAGCACATTTGTCTGTTGTTCTCTGTGCTCTCATTTGAAATTCCCCAACTCTTTCGACATCAAGTCTAATGTAATGGTTGCCATAGCAACGTATGATGAGCACATTGCCTGGTTTCCGTTGTCCCATCCGGAAACCATCAGCGTTGTTGGCTCCGAGATTTCCTCTTTCACTGCTTTCTGTGGTCTTGCTTTGATTGGAGGAGTTTCAACGTCGGAAACGGGACACCACTTTGGGACCTGTTCGGTGGTTGAAAGAAGTCAATCTCCGCCGTGAGAGATCTTGGAAATGAGGCCGTCGCAAATTGCGATGCACTTGGATGGTTTCGTAACGGGCACAACAGATTATTCACCCCCAGACGTTTGAATTCTGTTTGCCATGTTTTGCTATTTTACTGTGTTTGTGCCGTCACTATATTTTTGCAGAAATATAAAGAGTGATATTTATCAGGTTGACACATCCCATTGCAAGCTTAGAGCATACACTTTGGTATAGATCTACAAGGCATCCAGTGTTGCATTATTCATTTGTGACATCATCTCCAAACATCCACTCTACATTAATTAAGCGAGTGGTCCATAGCCCTGAAATATAAAGAGTTGGACTTGATTACAATGTGGATGATTAATGATTTTTAAATCAGTGACTTTGGTAGCTGAATTAAATGAACTTACAAAACAGCTGCTTATGAACTGTTTCCTTGAGTAGTATTTTTTTTCAAAATCCTGAATTCAGTGTGTGTAGTTATTAATTGCGTGGTACAACAGGCTTCAGAAACATTTTTCATGGCCTTTGTAAGTTCCTTTTTTATAAGTTCTTTTTTTCAGCATTCAGGGAAGTTTGGAGAATGAGTTTATCAATTAATTGTTCAAATGTCACTAGATTCAGCCTGTAATGAGCAAGCTGTTGTGTACCATCAGAAAGTTTCTTGAAACAAACCTGTGAGCTGAAGAAACTACAAAACACGACAACTATGGGCACCTCTTAATGTGCAGCTGCAGTCAAAATCAGAATGCAGGTCTGATGGTGACAGACTATGCTTCTCTCCGCCACTGCTCAAGTGGTATTGAGGATGGAACCAAAGCTGTCTCTCCACCCCCAAGTGATCGGGAAGAATGGTCCTCACTCTTGGGTGCCCTTACAGATTACTGCTTACTCCGGAGGGGATACTGGGGCAACCAGAGAGAGTTGTGAGGCCCTTGGGAGAGAGAACTTGATTGAAAATCGGCTGAAGCCTCCCCGTAAGGCTTCAGAATGGAAGCGACAAAGGTGTTAACCAGTGTGACCAGATTTTAACTGGTGACGGAGTGGAAGTGATTATCGCTCTACGTCATGCACGTTTTCCATGAATGTTAGTTTTACTTTAGTGTGCTGTGCAGTTGGCATGAAGAGTCCACTTGTATTAGCAGCCTTTTTTCTGTCACCTTCAGTTCAACAATCCGTGGAGCCGTTAAGTTCCTGCTGCTCATTAGTATGGCTCGTTGGTGTCTAGCTGTCAACAACTTGTGATTAACAACAGCTTCATAGTACAACAACATTTGATGAATACGTGATTGTTGTGTGTTCTCATACTTCGACCACACTCTGTCTGCGGTGAAATGCAAGTCAAATCCAACCTAGGAGTTCTCGAAGTGTAATCATTTTAAAGTGGTGGCATACCTGTATTGTGCAGTGGGAGATATTTACTTTGGACATTACCTCTTTCGACTGTTGGTAAGTGTTCCTGTTGAATGTCTTAGATAATTTCTGTTATTTGTTACAACGTTTTTTTATGAGGTTACCTTTGACAAAGAATAAGCCTCTAGGCAAGTGTCACTGTAAAACATACTATGTGAGATGAATAAAATCTGATTCTATTTTTTGATGGGTTTTGTGATATGGTATAGCAAATGTGGCAGGTAGAATATTAAGTTGAGTTCAATCACAAAAAGAGTAGCTCTATCTGAACAAATGTCTGTGAAATGACATTTCCTGAAAAGATGCATTTAAAAGTTTTGAGTCTCATGAACTTTTATCAGAATGCTTTGTGGCCTGTGTTCCTAATGAATCCCATCACTAATGTGCCATATCACTGAATGAGGGCTTTTATACTCCCATTGCATTGAAAGCAAAAGGGCATACTATGAATTGTCTGATCTCAAAGTGCAAATAATAAAGGATACTCAGACATCTCAATGTACGTGTATGTACATGGACTGATTTCATCAATAGCAATCCAGTCATGATTCACTATCTTGTCAAAGTTTGTTTAGAGGTTTAATATATACATTTTTTTTCTGTATTTCAAGCAAATTGGCTTATTTTTCAAGGGGAATTGATCATTTTGAAAGCTATATTAAGTTAGATCTAATATCTAATTATATCTGCTTTGTGGTCACATTGTGTTTTAGCATGGGATAACACATTTAACCAAACTAAGATATCCACTTAAAATTGGAATGTGAAATGGGCTGTAGTAAGTGGTTGTGTACTTTCTCACCGTCCTGTGGTAGCCCCACTTTACTATCTGTGATATTTTTTGCACAGTGTCCGGTTACAACAGCTGAAATACCTTTCTAGTCTTGTTCATGTTCACAGTCCACCGCTGACGCGTGAAAAAAAAAAATTGCCCCAGGGCTTTAGGATCGATAGAGAACAAGATATTGATTGCCTTTGAGCACTGATGTGGGACATTTTACAGAGCAAGTACAAGAATCAAGTACTTCAAATTGTGCAAAAACAAAGTGTACCAATAAATCAAAGGAAATAACTGGAATGGCTATATTTCAGCTTCATGATGTCGTTGGCGACATGCTTTACAAGCAGCAGTGAAGGAAAGAAAATGACAGTAATCAAAGAAAGTTAATGACCATGAAATCCGGCCCATAGCCTGTCAGCATCTCTCTTTGCCCATTTGCCAGCTAATTAGCCGTGAAGGATTAATAGGTAAGCGACATGCCTAAGTCAACGTGGGTTCAATGAAATTGAATAAAAAGAGGTCGATGTAATCTGAGATGCAGAGATCGTGTATAGCCATTCCCTTGTTAGTTGTCTTTGGTTGGCATTGTTTTGTCCGAGGTTACCAATGTAACAAACATGTTGACATTGAGTTTAAAAGTGTACTTAATTGTGTCTTATGTTTGATTAGCGAATGACATTCATTCTCAAATGTGCACAAAGGTATCGTTTAAGAACGTACCTGCATGCCAGCTTGTGGTCATTTTAAACTCATGTAGGCCAGCCTCGAAATGGATTTTCTGCCATTGAGATATTGTATTTAATATGTCTCTGCACTAATTATTATACGTGATATCATTTCAAGGGTAATGTAGAAATAGTTCAAATATATACAGAGGATTCCATTCTCCACTTGGTCCTTTGGTTTTTAAAATAGCATTATAAATAACACAGTTATGGAAATGGAATTAAAGCTTGTTAGAGGAGGACAGCCATCTGTCAAGAGCTCTAAATTTCATACATGTGTGACCAGGCGGGACAGTGTCTTGGACCAGTGCTTGAAGGTACCTGTTGGCAGATATTCAGCTTTCTGTTTTTGCTTCGCAGTCTCTCTAGACAGGTTTGACTGAATCCATTTAACGGAGGTATAATCTGTATGATCACAGGATCAATGCCAAGTGTGAGGTGCTTCGTTGTGGAAAAAAGCTGTAGATAAAAGTTGAATACGGGTATAGTGTAAATTTGGTCAAGGGTAAGTCAAGTGTTGTAGGTCTATGGCTCAGTGAGGAAACTCATGAAAAACCAAGTCTATGGGTGCTAGCCCTGCTATGTTCCCAAATTATGCATCAAGAGAACAAAACTGTAGTAACCTCTACCCCTATCATCTGTTGCACACTTTTGTCTAAAGTTATCCCCTTCAGGATTCCATAGAATCTTAGTACCAGTGGGTTGGAAGTATTTGGGGTGTCCACAATGGTGCTTCCAGCACTGTGGCGGGAGTGTTGTACCAACTGCTGTTTTGTGCTGCGGGACTAGACCTATTATCACCTCGCGCACAAAGGGCAGCCGGGTTCTTTTCTATTCATGCCCTCATCCGCGGAGCCTCCGCTGAAAGGCAGAAACAGATTCTAAAGCCACAGAGGAATTTGCAGAGTGGTATTAAAGCAGGAAATCAATTTGCACTCATCATCCCATCGGAAGAAGAGGCCTCTTAGCTGAGCATTATTCTCATGGAATCACTTGGATGTATGCTAGCAAATTGAACTCGTCAAATAACACGATTGAAGTGTCATATAAATGCAGGTAGGAGGGACACCTATACATTCCTGAGGAAGACCGCTATCGTTTAAACCACAATTGCAAGAGAAGGAAACAGATAGGTCTTTTCCTTAATCACATTTCAAGGACTAGGTGTCATTTATCTCATTTTACCTCACCTTTTGGGATATATTCATGATGAGGCATACCAGAGCTCTGTATCCAGTGTGTGGATCATGAGGAGGTGCAGAACATTACTTTTTTAATCACGTTTGCCATAGGCCTTGTCTTGTTGGTCACAGGTGTTTCCAGATTGGGTGCTTCTATTTTGTTTTAGCTTCCAGCCAAGGTTTGTCATCAGCACATGCAAGTACCAATTAATTATCCGTTTTCTCACATTCTGGCAAGAGAGAATGCCTTGTAGGCCCTTTCAACATTCTGGTTTGTCTATTTTGTGTAATTCTCTGACTTCAGTAAGACTGCCAGTGGAGACAACTGTGGTGCATTCATTTATGCTTTTATTTTTCTCCTACAGATGCACTTTATTGCATGTTGTATTGTGGTACTTTGCTGTCATTCATTCATGGTTTTTAGGGTGTCAAAACAATTATATTTCTCTGGCCATGTCACAAGCCAGGTCTTGAAAGTTTGATAGTGGCCTGGTAACATGGTTGACCACAGGCTGAATACAATGCGATCACATTGTGTTAGAAGATGATGGAACGTGCTCTTTCTTGTTATGGTTGTTACCTTCCTTTAAGTTTGGAGATATTTGGAGATATAGAACATATCTGAACAGCTGTATATGAGATATTATATTTTGGATCAAAAATTTGTCTTCCATTGATTGGTTAAAAGAGCTTCACGTGATTATAGGTATTTTGAACTATTTTAGAGTGTTGGTGTGTTTGACACTCCACGAAGTACTATTTGCAAAATGACGTCACTTTTATGACGACATTTTGCAAATAGTATACTATTTGCAAAATGATGTCACAATCACCCTTCTTTACAATCAAGTGTACGTGGTCTGTCCACGTCCGGTCCCGAATTCTAGTGTTCAGGTTTGCAGCGGCCATACGAGCGCTTGCATACATGCGACGGGCAACTCTGGCGGTGCCACGGCTGCTACGTTTTTCAATTTCCGGTCTCTCGCACTGTTGCGTATTGCAGGCGCTGCGCTGCCGCCGCAGTGCGTAAGCCTAACTGCGACCAACCCCAACACGTACACGCAGTGTTGCAGTGTAACTGTGTACACGGGGCGTCCCGGGGTTTAAAGCCTATAATGATTTTCGCTTTTTATTCAAATTTTTGATCCAAAATATAAAACAAATATACTTCGCCTAGTTTCGAGTTTCTTGTTAAAACTATGGGCCTCGGTGACTCCAAACTAGTACTATTCACTTCGGGGCTGCGCCCCTCAGTGAATAGTACTAGTTTGGAGTCACCTCTGCCCATAGTTTTAACAAGAAACTCTCAAGGCCAAGTATATTTGTATAATATATCTCTGAGACAAATGACAAATATTTTGTTGACCAATATGATAAGAACAAAATGTTATTTTGATGGGAAACAGAGGTTTTTCTATTCATAATTTCACAGTATTATACACTGTTGAAAATCTGGGAACAGCTGAACAAACGCTCTGTGCTCTCTGTTAAGAAAGACTAGATTGTCATCTAGTGTGATTATGGAGCATGATTTGCACATGAGGTTTGATGCAATATCTATTCTTAGATGTGCCTGTTTGTCAATCTACCAGAAGAAATCAAGAATTCCCAAGGAGATCAGCTTGACCCTGTTTGATAAGTTAGAGTCACATGACTTGACTTTCAGCCAATCAGGAGACTGCATGCTGGCCTTTCTGTTCTCCAAATAGAGTCCAGGGTGATGATGTCCAACAGTATCTTGTTACAACAGTATAACAGTATCTTGTTATTCTGTGGAACCAGGTGTGAGCATGGTTTAGTAACAATAGTGTCCTCAGATATTCTGGCCATGTATGGTTGTTTAGAACCAGTTTCCATGGTGATGAATGGCTATGACTTCACACTGACGTACTGGGTAGTCTTTCCTATGAGAGTCCATGAACTTGATGAATTTCCCAAACCATTATGTAACATGAAGTAGTATGGGTCATCTGATCTGTGGTATCATCAATCTGATCTAAACGCTGTTAATTGAAATTTGCATATGGTACATTGGTAGCTGAGAAGCATGTAGTAATGTTGAACAGTAGAGGACATGGTGTTGCACAGGAGCAATGCTTGACAGCAAAGTTGTTAATGAAAATTATCTTCTCCATTGGTGCATATACATAGATTGATCTCTAGATACATGAAATGACTGTAGGTTTGTTTGGTTTGCAATACAAATTAATTCTAAGTTTTTAATGCAATATTTGATGTCATCTTGTCAAGTTTAGGTGAAGACTTTCTATACAGGGTTGTAAGATATGGAAATTAAACTGTAAGTAGATTTCATGGCAAGTTTTCTGTCCCCCTAAAAGAAGAAGAAGAAAAAAAGCAAAACTAATAATTACTTATAAATATATTTAGATCACAGTGCTAGAGAAGGTACAGATTGTGAAACACATTGGCCAGGATAACTTCAGAGTGCTAATGAATTAAATGTATTCTCTTGAAGGGAAAAAGACTTCAGCCTTTCAATCTCACATCAACCGAAGCCAGTGCTCCTTGGGAATGGAGCACAGTGTAGTGTTACGAAGCGTTTGAGAAACCGAATGCCGTATTTATTCATGGTTGACGTGGCAAGACACATCAATACCCGAGCCACAAGATTTCGTTACAATTCTACAAAGGCATTGAGCCAGAAGAGTCAAGGAAGCCAACTTTGTCATTCGGAGCAGTGCTCAGACATAAGACCCTCTTCACATTCACTAAATAAACACATTTCTTCCAACCTGTGAGTTCAGCTTGTTGTTTGAACAGGATCTGTCTCACTGGTACATTAATTTTTCATCTATTGATTTTTTGTACAGTGTAACTCTCTTGCCCACGTAAGCCTTCGGACCGATGTCCGCAAATCAGAGTTGCCGAAAAGTGAATTGTGGTTGTCCCATGTAATCAAGAATGTGGGTTTGTGGCACCCTCAAAATTAAGCCACTTCTACAGTGCCTGTGTTTTCTATGTTACGTGTTTGGTCACAAGGACTGTAATGTTTCATCTTGTTTCTCTCTCCTAACTCCTAAGGTAACCAACAAAGCGTATAGGTCTAGGTCGAAATTTTTGAAGTGTGTGATTCTGTCTCAAGTGCAGACAGGGTTATGGAATGGCATGAAAAATGATCATCTGGCCGATAAGAAGGAAAACGCCTGGAAAAGAAAAGCAGCCTGATTCCTTTTCAAAGTATGCCATCTCGATTCTCGTCTTGTAGGGCAAAGTGATACTTAGTGAGCCTCTTAATGTCCAGTGAACGACTGGTCGAGGAATTTCCCTTGTTTGATTGGAGGAACATTTCTTTCTCATCAGGCTGGATCACCTTCAAAGGACTGTTTAATGAGCCATCTTCTACCAATCAAGTCATGTTTGACTCCGGTAACATTATTTGACAAAAGGGTGGAGGGTGTGTCCACAATAAGAGAGAGAGGAAGAAAGAAAGAAATAGAGGGGAGAGGGAGGTGAGGCCATGAAGGGGGGGGGGGGGGAGAAAGAGAGGCAAACACAGGAATAATAGCAGAGATCAGTTCAGTGGATAAGCAGAATCAGAGCGATCAGTTGGTCAGACAGAGAAAAGGTTAAAGAAAATGCAGAATAACAACTTCTGTGAGACATATTGTATATGCAAAGCATATTTATATGGAATGTAAATTCTTTCATTTCCTTTGCCTCACTATTCATAAAAATTCTAGATCCTTTTGATATGATTTTTGGTATAAGGTCAGGGGGATAAAAGCAACTCAATCATTGTAAAAAGGCATGATGATTGTACACATCATCCATTGAACTCTGTTTGAACTCCCTTGGTATTGACCCACTTTATTTATTTTTTGGTTGTGTTTCCATCAGATTATAATGTACTGAGCAATTTTGTTATGCCCGAATATACTCGGGCAAGTGTGTATGGGAAATGCATGTTGTAGCAAAATCAGCCCGTCCTCAACGGGTTAAGGACGATATCTATACATAATTCACATATTACTATTTGTTTTTCAGTATCTCTTAAATAGCCAGAAAGAAAAAAAAAATTATTGGAACAGAAAAAGGTTACTTTTGATAGAATTGAATATCACCAGTTATTTTTACAGTGGTCTGTGACAAGAAAATCTGATGTATATATACATCTTTACAAAATATGACAGAGAGATAGAAATATATAGAGAGATAGAAATATACAGAGAGAGAGAGATAGAGATATAAATATACAGAGAGAGAGAGATAGAAATAGAAATATATGCAGAGAGATAGAGATAGAAATAGATAGAGAAGGGGAGAGAGATAAAGGGAGAGATGACAGTCATTCATACCATACTGATTTGCATTTGTCTGCCACCCATCGAGTAGTAAATCGCCATGACTCGCTGGTGAGGCTGGAACGTGATTGGCCGCTACCTGGCTGGCATACTTTGCTAATGAATTGTATCCTGGTTTGTCTTCCTGTCAACTGAACAGGCGAACATCCTCATAGAATCTCAAAACAACTGGCGGATTTTAGACTCCAATTTTAGGATGGCACAAACACCTTGCTAGTATGGGTTTTTTTTTTAATGTTTCATTCCAATAGAGGCAATTACATGTCATTATTTTCCTGCTGATTAAACCGATGTCTTCAACTCCTTCAATTCAGTGAGATCAGACGGTTGTGCCAGATTTTAATTTTTTTTCAGCGACTGAAAGAAAGCAAATATAGAATAATTTCGTGCACTATGCTCAGGACATATTCAACCAGGTCAAACGAGCCTGTTATCACGTTAATTTATGCTCATTACGGGGCTCCTGAATCACCTTCCTCCTGGCCGGGTTGTTGGTCTCTTCTTCATAGCAGAAGGGATTTTTTTTTTTTTAAATTCATCTGTGGGTAGGGTTAGTCTCTGTTCCAGGCTTGACCCCATTTTAGTGTATCGACATGCCTACATTATGAAAATGCTGTTATGTTGCTGACACAGCAAATTATCAAAACTATTAAATTTTCAAGTTTTCTAAGCATTAATGTAGAAAAGTATACATTTTTACAATGCTTTGAATACTTAATGCAAAGATTTACATTCTCATGCAAAATGGGAGATGGATATCACATTAGCTTGTAATAGCATTTGCTGTGGGATGCTGCTTTTGATTGTGTGTGTAGTATAATAACATCGTGTTGGCTGCACTCAAAGAGATCCCTTTGTAAAATTAGATATTGATATCACCATTTCATGCTGTATTAGTTCCTGATGGAAAGGACGTTATTGAATATTACTAAATAATTTCTGCATGTGTGATAATTAGGTGGGGGGGGGGATGGCTGACTCTGTATACTGCATTTTGAAGGTTATGCAGAGCTGAGCATAGCTGGCCAAAAGTGTTCCAGCATTTTCACAAGTTTTATTGAAGACACATATACAACATATAATTCAATGATTTGTGATTTTTTTTTTTTTTTTGGTGAAGATTGAACCAATGTGAAGAAATAAGTCATTGATTCACTTGTTCCAAACACACTTTCATCAAGTGCTTTGTGATATTTGTCGTAAGCTCGATTAGAGGATTCAGACAAACCATGTATCGAACCTGTCGATGTTTACAAATTGTGGGGGCATTGGGCTAACCCTCTCAGTGTCAGGGTCTTTGACCAGTATCATATCATACACTTCTAAGGGGTTTTCTGTGGCAGTTGGCACACAGAGGGTTAATTGCACAAGAGTGGCTGCAACTCGAGTGATGTGACTATGGAACAGACTTTATCGAGCCAGCCTTGTGTTGAGACTGGGGGAAAAGGTTACTCGCAAGGGAAGGGATACGCTACTTTGTTAACCGCATTCAAGGGGGTCGGTAGCTCGCTCATCAAAGCTACAAGCAAGGTGCAGTCAAGACTGCCGTCTGCGCTCTTTCCTGAATCTTTCCTCGTCAAAGTGCTAACCATGTCTCTCACGTGAACCCTCTGAGGCAATCGGACGAAGTCTTAATTGGATTATATTATTCTGCTCTACCACTGTGGGTTTTTTTCTCTTTTTCACCTTTCCTTTTCTTCACTTGGAGATACCTTATCAATGTATGCCATTCTGCAAACCTGTGGAATTCAGATATGCCGTTGTTATTGGGAACCGAGTCTGGAGGTAAATAACGTTGTTTGTGTGCGTTGCCGTTCTATGTGTGTTTACAGTCACAACAGCGAAAAGCCAATTTATCAATTCCCCAAATTAAGCTGTTCTGTAACTGTAGGGTTCCAATCTGATATCTTTCTGTAGCATTGATTGATGGTGGCATTTCTGTTTGGGATTTTTTTTTTATGTCCTTCAATGCCCTTTGACTGCAAGTATGAATGTATAAGTTGAAAAATCTGCCGAATATTGATGACTGACACATGTCATACTTTGAAATGTAACAAATCTTTGTGTCCTGCATAAAGAAAAGTACATGTACTTATGATGGGAGAAAACTGGTTTATAGGCACCATGTTCTTCTTTGTCTTTTGAGAGTACTTTTTAATTTTTCGTTGTGATCAATTGCCCAATTTACTGCAATTCCCCAGAGGCTTAGTAAATGAAGGAGATGGATAATTCACATTTAACTCAAAGAACCAGCTCAAAAGATGTTTGATCCCAAACTTTAAATTTCATATCTGTCATCAACCGCTGTAAAAGTGAAAATTTTTGGACAAGTAACTTTTTGTGCTCAGCTGAGTAGGATGATTTTTTCATATTTTCACTTCTGCACAATCAAAATATAAAGTTGTAATCATAACAAGCTAAGATCTGCTTGCTTTTATTTTCATGTTGGTTTCATGTTGCACAAAATGCATGGAAATTTCCACTCAACAAAAAATTCAACTTTTACAGTACATCATTCTGTAGTACAGAAATGACATCTATTACAAGAAGGGAAAGCTCTCATTTCATGCTAAAAGTTGTAGGATTCAACCGGTATTATCTGCAGCAACCAATATTATCCGCAGCAAATACAGTAGACGAATGCCAAGATTTGTTCTTCACCATAGCTATAAAAACTGAAAGAAGTCGCTGAACTTCGATATGCATATATGCACTTCTAGATCATTGCACTGCTTGAAATTTTGTTCAAAGTTACACATGACATTCAGAGAAAATAATGCAAGCACTGAGAATATCTCTATTCTTAGAAAGTGATATCAAGTTCCTGGCTGATGTAGGTATTTTGGCTGGTGGCGTCTTGTTTTTGCAGTGCCAGTCGTTCCAAGAAAAATTGGAGGTACAAGGTAAAGGACAATGTTGATAACATTTTGTCAGTTTGCCCAACTTTCAGCCCTTCCTTAATTGTTTCTGCATTGCTGGACTGACGCTGAACAATTTCATTGCTCGTCTGTTTAGGGACATTCTCAGCACAGTTGTTGATGTTTGCTATAAAAGGATAAGTGAGTAGCTTATCCTGAATAATAACATTATACAGATCTAAGAAATCATTGTTTAAGAGTTATAATAACGTATGAGTGCACAGATTATCATGAAGTATGTGTTTGCCATACAAAATCATAGCCATTTAATCAGTAGAACTCTATCCAAAGAAGTTTTTATGCTTGTATACAAATATTTCACATTGCCATTCAACGGGAAAACTTAGCAATTTTGTTGATCAGAGTGACTACTGATTAAGTTTTAATCATATCATATGCAGAGCTCATAGTTTGTCCATGCGCAGATGTACTCAGTTTTGCTTGGACTATCGACACCAAACAACAAAGGTCTTTGAAAAAGACTAAGGGAGCCAGGAGGGAATTGACTTCCAAGTTATCCTTATTTGTTTTATGAATTCTCTTTATACACACATGATGTCGGACTCATATATCTGACCAGCACAGTTTTAGCGCCTCTGCTGCAAACAATTCCCATGGCAATTATGGGTTTAATTATATGCTTTGCAAGCTCAAGAAGTCACGCAGTATTTGCTGGTCCTTGTTAGTTTTCCATGACATATCAACTGGGAATATTTGCCCGGTGGAATGGACACAAGGCGGTGCAACCTACGGCCAGATCGCGACCTTTTTTAGAACTCAAATGTAGAGATTCTCACTATATGTGTCTCTCTAGTTCACCTTTGAAACCATCATCTATCAGAAGACGTTTTGCTTTGGTCGAAAAGAGATTGTTCTTAAACAAAAATGAGTGTCAGGAAATGATAATGAAATGCTTGCTGCCTAGATGAAGTAATATTTACAAGTCTGTGACACAAATGCAATGATTTCTGTGTGATCATCCTGAAATTGTGTGTGGTTAGGGGAGCTATTACATTCCAGAAGGGATTGTTTAGTTCCTTTGATTTTGTAGTTTGGATTTATTTTGAAAAAGAAAGATGCAAGGTCAGAGAAGAAAAGAGGAAGGAGAGCCTGGTAATAGAATGATTAGTATCTCTTTAATGTAGTTGAAAGATATTGATTAGGATGTATTCATTATTTCTGTAATACTGTATATGTTTGTTTATTGTTTTTTTCTTAAGTACCTGTAATGAGTAACATATTTTGATAGTGATATGGTTTAGTTTTGTGCACTCAGACACTCAGATTGCAATGCAGTGGCAATTCAGTCTGTGATTACCTCAGGTTTCATGAAGAATAGACCATTTCCGTTCAGTTTGATTCAATTCTTATAAGTGGAAAGATATCAAGGCTATTATGAATTTCATGAGAGAATGCATAGACTGATGGAACAATTGTGCTTCCGCCACCTGCACGTGATACATAGAAAAATGAATGATGCCTTTCTTTTGGTGTGTCAAACAAAATATTAAAACAAATACAACAAGAATTCTTCTTATCTGATCTAAATCAATCAGTTGTGAAATAAAGGAGTCTCATAAACCTACCTACATTGTACAATTTGGTTGCACAGACAGTCGTCAGTGGAGGCCAACAATCGGACAAATGCCGATTGTAACATGATAACCCCATGCGCTTTAGATTCTCACGCCTTATCTGGTTATCAGCTCACAGTTGTACAGGATTGCAGGAAGGAAACATCCGTCCACCTGGCTCGCAAGACTTAGGAAGAGAGTTAAAACAACAACAACAGCAATACCAAAAAAAAAAAATGGAGCCGTTGTGAAGTTTGTGAAAATTCAATTAGGAAATTTGGGCAGAGCATGAGAGAGAAAGAGCGACAGAGGAGAGAGAAAACAACAGCCTCACTACCTTCATTGCCTGATTATTTGGAGGTTGTTTTTGGCACTGTTTTGTCGCCCTCCGTGGACTCTGCTCCTAGCTTTGCGTGATATAAGGCAACGCTTGTACATAGGTTGACTTTTGACAATTGGATAGGCCTAGTGCTTGGTCAACACTACAGTACCTACTGCAAACTTCTGGTTGACTTGTAGGCCAGTTAGACCAGTAGTCTGTGCATTCTGCAATTTTATCACGGAACAGTGCTAAAGATTTGACTCTCTTCCGAGGAAAATAAAGGTAAGCATGGTGGGCCCATGATGGCAGTGGGGGTAAGGTCTTAAGTTGGAGCAAGTACAATGCATAAAATATATGTTTGTTTGTTTGTTTGTTTGTTTGTTTGTTTGTGACTGTGAGTTTGGAATACATGACCACTAAGAGATTGTATTGGTTGCAAGTTCATTAATACATATCATTTGGTTGCTTTGTTATTCTTTGTGTGCAAGAAATAAAACATCAAAGTGTGTGTGTGCTCTACAGATCCAGTGTTGTATTTTCTGTGGTATAGAAAACAGGATTCATTGTAGTACACCTTTATAGTTATTTATTTTATTGCAATACCATACACATTGCCCTTCAAAACATGTTTTGGAAGCAAGGACCATTTTTGACTCAAGAAATCTACCTTTTTTGTTGGTCTGAAAGAAATATTTTTAGTGTTTGTTATATAAATGATGATATCTGCGAGAAGAAGTGTGATTTAAGAAACTGGACCCATCTCTGCAAATATACCAAAAACTTGTAGTTGTAACCACTATAGCAAAGCAAAATGACTCCAGAATTAAAGTTGTTTGCTAAAGATAAGAAAATACAGTTCCAAACAATAACCACAATAACAATTCAGTTACATTTGTTTGTCAAAATGAGAAAGCAAGTTGTAAAAATGAGCTCCTGCCTCTCCTTTGACAACAGTGTTTTAAAGGGAAGGTAAACCCAAAGAGCAATGTGGATTGAGTGAAAGCAGCAACATTAGTAGAACACATCAGTGAAAGTTTGAGGGAAATCGGACAATCGATGCAAAAGTTATGATTTTTTAAAGTTTTGGTGTTGGAACCGCTGGATGAGGAGACTACTAGAGGATATGACGTATGAGAGGACAACAATACAAAGACAATATAAAGGAAATTCAACAAAATTTCATTTTTCTAGCATTATGAAAGAGCACTTGACTAACCGCTTTCAGAGAGCAGGGGGAATAATTGTTACCCTTAATATATGTCAGTATCAAGTTGACGGACTTTGTAATTTTCATGAAAAATGGATTTTTGTAGAATTTTCTTTATATTTTCTTTGTATTGTTGTCCACTCATACGTCATAACTTCTAGTAGTCTCCTCATCCAGCTGTTCCAACACCAAAACTTTAAAAATTCATAACTTTTGCATCGATTGTCCGATTTTCTTCAAACTTTCACTGATGCGTTCTACTAATGTTGCTGCTTTCACTCAATCCACATTGCTTTTAGGGTTTATCTTCCCTTTAAGATGGCTACCCCAAATGTTATGACATACATTGTACTTCTGATGATTTTAGTTTGTTTGTTTTTCCATTTGTTTGTTTGTTTGTGGGGATTTTTTTTGTTGTTGTTGGGGGGGGGGGGGGGGAGGGGAGGATAACCAGGGAATTTGCCAAAGCAGATAGTGATAAAACACATGTCTACTTCGGAAATCCTTGAAAGCCAGATTCTCATCTCTCATTCAGTATTCATCTACAGTAATATATCCCTCTGTTATTGGACAGATTTCAAACTTCTACTGTTGTTCATATTCATTCCTGCAAGGGTGGAAATAAAGTAAGTTTTAGCTCATACCCTGGTACCCACTTGCAAAGCCGATCAGAGAGTTTCTTCTGAAATTTGGCCCATGTATAGTTTCACCACTTGCATTGCCCTTATATTTTTCTACTCACTGAAAGGATTTTGTTTGATCCAAGTTTATTTGCGGAGAGAGCTGATCCTGCAAATGCAGCTGTAATTGCATCGGCACATTGTATGTCTGATGGAGTTTCTTTGTCGTATTGGATTGCAGGGCAAAATTGCGTTTTTCTCAAGCTGACTGATGAAATCACATGTTTTTTCCCTGATTTTGAGAGAAAATTCAGAAGATAGCCATCAGGATATGTGGCTTATCCACCCCCTTGATTGGCTGAATTCCGTCACCGTTGCCATACCGACTCCCATTATCTTCACAGAATCTAGGGTTCATCTCCCTGAGTCGCAAATATCTCTGCAGACGAGACCTTAATAAGGGATTCTCAGTGCCACTTTGTTGGATGCCAGAGCTTGCATGCATATTATATGGAAATCATGGTGTCTTACTGTAATAAGGGATATCAGAGTAGGACTCCACATCAGTCTAAACTCTGTGTTGACAATCAATTTTTCATCCTCTTGCACTCTTGAGAGTACAGAACTGGGTTTTAAAAGCTTTTTCTGCATAGTCCTGTGTGAAATTTAGTCTAATGTGTTATTTCCTCTTGTTAGAGATATTTTGAGACATTTTAGCATGTTCTCTGCAGTATTGATGACATCAGGCAATCTTATTCATGTGGCTGTTTGAGAAGACAGACAATTGCAAAACAGCAATAATGCAGTTTTGTGAGTTTGAAATGTCCTGATATGATTTCCTGCTTGACTGGATGTTCATCACCAGAGATGACTAGCCTTGATGAGATAATCAAAGAAGTTTTATCTCTTGTTTCTCCTTGCAGGCGACAGGTGCGCTGGGCAGTCGTGATCCACACTTCGGCGTAGACCCCAGTGAAGACGAAGACGGAACTGCATCGGACCCCTCCAAAAAGCCTCAACAACTCGGGGAAGAGGGAAAGAAAAGGTCTTCTGGTAGGACAAAAGTACCGTTCAAGAGAAGGATCTCACCTCCAACGTCTTCCTTCAACCCCTGGGTTCTCCAACCCCAGCAGCTGCGGCAGAAGCTTGAATACCTGCAGCAAGAACAGGGTGGAGCCAGCAAAGGACCACATCCGCAGAATGGAAACCAGGTGCTGATGCACCCCAACTTTGTTGTGGTGGATATATTTGACGACAGCAAAGAGGTGTTTGGAGAAACTGCCGGTAGCAACAAGCAGAAGATGCCTCAGGATAGTACCATGGATGATGATGTCTTCAGTGGATCGGTTAGCGTGAACAATTCCAACATGGATGCAACATATGATCCATCGAGTGAGATTGATGAAGAGATGCCTCCAGGTGGATTTGTTCGCAGTGTGCCCAAAACTTCCTCTGGGAGTCGGGAAGCCTTGGTGGACTCCCGCAGCAATGGCTCGTCGAGGACGGGTAAACACGAGAGAACTACCAATAACAATCGCAGGTCGCTCTCACCTCAGGCTCGCGAGTACGTGTCACGCCTTCACAAAAATGGTGCAATAGGGAAGCCCAGGGCCCAGAGCCTGAGGCCAGGTGGGGACAACGAAGAACAAATGAACGGGTTCCGGCAGCGCAAGAAGAGTCTTGCTCTGGCTCTCAATGAGGGGCGGCTGGAGATGAAGGAGGTCCGCATGAGACCTCTGGACATCGAGACTGACTTTCACCTAATCGCTCAGCTCAACCAGCTCAATCGGGAATTAATGGATCTATCCAAATCAGGTTCGTCAACATCTCCATCTTCCCCAACCCCAAACACTTCGGCGCCAAATGCCAGTCACTCTTTCTCTTCCATGGAGGAAAGTCCGTTGAACTCGGTCCCGGCCAGTGACAGGAGAACATCTGGTCCTCTCTCCCCTATCATGGCAAACATGAACACAAGGACTTCACCCCTTGGTGATAGTCAAAGCTCAACACCTTCAAGAAAAGGTAGGAGTCCAGGTGAGCTAAGACATCAAAGGATAGACAATGATGACAGCTCAAAATTGAACATTTCTGGAGAGACGAGTAGTCGTAGCACTTCCAGTACCCACTCATCTCCAGAACAAAAGGTGATAACTGAGAGTGCCAAGGAGTCAAAGTCAGTGTCACCTCGAGAAGTCCTTTCCCGCATCAAGCTGCGCCTCAGCAGCTCCAAACTGTCACGACACTCTCCACAAAGGAGCAGTGCCAGTAAGGTAGAGATTCAGATCCTCCGACCGAACCATGATGGCCAAGATGCTCCTTCTGGGGAGAAGTCTCTCCGGCGGGCCACCTCTCTCAAACACGACAGCGACGTCAGGAGAACATGGCCAAATATGGAGGGGTACTCTGAGAATTGCGAGGATACCAACTCCCCGAGCCCAGCAGAAGGGGTGGGACAGAGCCCCGTTTATCGTAGGATTAATTCAGATGGACCCCTCGACAGACAGCGCAAGCGTCCCATCTTGCCCGAAGAGAACCCCCTGTACCTTCCAACTCTGGATCATTCCCATCATGCACCTGGTAGCAGTACTGACAGTGGGCTGGGCAAGGACCAGAGACATTCAAAATCAAGTGCAGACTCATTACTAGAGGTGAGAGGCAACAGATATTAAGAGGTCTAGTTGTTGTTGTATCTGTGATGTAGCACTTTTGTGAAAAAAAAGTTATCCAGTTGAATTCCATTTGAAAAAAAGATAAAAAACAAACAAACACAGTGTTTAAAACATATATTCAGTTCAATTTAATTCAATCCAAAATGATTTTATTTCCATACAAAGTAATACAAAGTAATATACATAACGCTTACATGAATACATAACATCAAAAGGAACTTTCAATCATGTAACAGAACATGAATACAAGTATCATAATGATATTAACGCTGGTTTGGATAAATAAACAAGTAAACAATACAATTTTAATTTATAACTTTACATGATTATATTGATAAGGATTACAGGCCCAAATTGATGCTGGAAGTTGTATTATTGTGATGATGAGTTGATTTATGACAATGAAATTTGTGACCTCAGAACTACATTGTATGAGCAGTCTAATGAAAGACGTTTCTTCCAGTAGCTCTCAAGAGATTGTTCAATTTTAAGGTCAAAACAGAAATTTAGCTGTGAAGCAGAGAATCTGGAATGCATCCACACTGGTTTGAATCATAAAATACTGTGATTATCCAGAGTTTGCAGAGAATATGATGAGAAAGGTTGCAAGCACAACTTCTAGACAGGTTGACCTTCACTTGACATTATGAGTATGTTTTTGCCTAAATAAAGTACTTTTAAAAGTAAAGTGAGACACAGACAACAGATCCATATGTTTTTGTCTCAGTGACACTTTGCTTTCGGAAGGTAACCCAGAAATGTCTCTTTTTGACCTTGTGATCCAACTAACATGGGATTTGTGTCTATCCTTGAAAGTGATTATCCACAGGGCTTGGTGGTGGGAACACCGATGAAGCAGATTTCAAAGTTATCCCACATGCTGCATAATCCATGTTTTTTTCCCTGCTCCGTTTTTCTCCTTTTTTTTGTTAGCTACTAATCCAGTAAGGATTTTCACACAAGCTGGGGAGATTTTTTTTCTTCTTTTCTTCTTTTAAGATGGAAGAAGGAGACATCTTGTGGAATCCCATTGTGTGAGCCAAACGGTAGACTGAAGCATGACCAGAAGAGGTCTTTACAGTGTCAGAATAAAAACACAACAACAAAATTTTAATAATGATTTGTGCATTGCTGGAGATTCATTCAAACCAAGGTGGAAGAGAAGCATCAAAGCAAACTAATTCATTGTAAGGGGACAGAGTGTTGAGACATGAGACCTGGAAATCTCCAGCAGTGAATGTAAATTGCTTCACTGCCATTTATTTTTTTCTGTTACTGTTAGTCTGTGTCTATTTTACTTTTCTGTGCCACTGATACTACTCATCTAATATTATGTTGTCTAAAAACAGTTATGCCTAGTACTCTCTGACTAGTACACGTGTATGCTAAATTATTATTATTATTTTTTTTTAATTGAACTACGATTTATGTGTAATAGGATTTTATATGTTTTCCACCACCACAAGAGCCTGATAAAGTATGATATTGCTGTTAACATTGCAGAATCCATACCCTGCTGTGTATATAAATACAAGATTCTCTTTCTGCATAATTGTACAAGAGCAAAATAATTTTGACGAGTACATATTAGCATGAGACTTTTCTGTAGTAGTTAACATTCTTGGTCAAGGAATGGGATGGCTTTGTAATTTTAATTTTTCTCTTTGTTAATACCTTTCAATATATTTTTGATATTTAAATTCAAGGAAAAAATGTAATTATGTCACATTGAGTCTGGTCTGATCCATTTACAAACAATGTTCTCCTATTTTCACCCTCTGCAAAATTTTGCTGGACTCCTCCGCTCTCTCTCCCACAGGACTTTCCAATCAGCAGTCCGGTGTCTTCACGAGGCAACAGCAACCCTCCCTCCAGGCCTATGTCTTCTGATATCGGTGACCTCAGCTGGGAGAAAGGTCAAGAGGTTGGCCAAGTTCGTAGGGGCAAAGGTCAGTCATGTTCCTTGTCATGTTCATAAAACAACTATCACCTCTTCAGTATAATCATCCAAACAGGGAGACACATTGTACAATTGGTAACATGTGCATGCATCATTTGACATACATCTATTCAGATTATCATGACTTTATACTTAGAGTAACATCCGCTATTCATTTTAACCGTTTGATGACATTTTTCCTCCATTCCTGAAGACACTGTTTAGAAACATTTGTCCCAGGGGATCGAAAGGGTTAGTTAGTCTCTGCTCTCTGTTGCCAAAACTGTAGTAGTGGTAGATTGTTCGAAAGGTGGAAGCTTATCATTGCAAAGCATCATGCAGTTTGGGAGTAGAGGTTGATGTATACAACATATTGACATGAACACTTATCCACCAAGATATTCCACCCACTGTACTGTGGCAAAGAACTAGGGCCTGTACGGAGATTTAGAGGAGCTTTCAAGATTTTCACCTACATATTTCACTGAATAATGCACAGTGCTTTCTTCAGAAATACAATGTTTGTAGTATTGAATTCACGTGAATTCTTGGTGTTATGCATCATGGGCCAATTGCATAAAGGCTGAGATCAACTGTAAGTCAGAAGATCAAACATAAATCTCTGCATACTCAACTCTGATTAGCTAATACATGACTTACATAGTTGTGTATGTTTGATCTCCTGACTTATATGTTTGATTCAAGCTTTTTATGCAACAGAGTCCTGATGCCAGGGCTAGGTTACCAGTAGCAGACATTTTATGAAATATTTGCTTTAAAATATCAAGGCACTTTCACTTTTAGCTTGCAAAGCATGCACACCTTGGGAGCATGTCGACAATGAGTCAGGCAGATGGTGGGAGATGGGTAGACAGAACCAAAACAATGTGTCAGTGCTCATCCAGGGGCGAGAAGTTACCCCTTTCCCCATATTCCATTACCCCTACCCCCTCCCTCTTGAGTCTTAAAGTCCTAATTCTTGGCATTGCTGGCAATGGATGACCCAAGGATTGCTTCTTGTCAACCTTAGGTATCCATGTGCAAGGGTAGTGGTCCGTGATTCATATGGAATGGGGTTTGTGTCAACAGGGGAACAACAACAGGTGGATTGCATGAGTTTTGGGAGATTCATCAGATTGATGACCTTTTGAAGATTATATATCCTGTATGTTTAGGAAAACACCAATGTAATACGCTCACAATACCGATTTTCAGTTTGTCAGTGATATTGAAATAGGCAAAAGATTCTGTGCCTTATAAGCCCTGACTGTTATTTCAGTGGCACCATCACTAGTGTAAATGCTAAATATGTCATAAATGCTATTCTTTGTAGTGGTTATGTAGAAATGCCATGGTACTGAGAACTGATGATCAACCCCTTAGACAGAAGGCATGTTAAGCTTTTTAGCTTCATGCAGATATAATGTGCACTTAATGTTTTATAGTTTACTGTGCACATTTCAGTAAGTTCACAAAGAACGGATATTTTTTTGAGAACTCAAGACTTCTATTCTGAGCAGTAGACACATTTTAATCTCTTTTCAAATCATAGGTGAGGGGATACAAGGTTATACTTTGAACTGAATTAGATGCTTTTCTCCACAAACACAAGGAAGATATATTGCAATGCAAGGGAGCCCTCGCTTGGCCAAAGTGACCTCACTATCAGGGGCTTCAGAATAGTGAGTTAATCATCCTCTCATCTTCGGGCTATTAAAGGGCTCTCCAAAATTACTTTTGGAGAATGCATTCCTTCCGTCCAAACCTTGGACACGACATCAAAGTTAAAACGGCTCTGTAACAAGATCTTTAACCCCTAACTTACAAATCATCGCAGTCGCCTATGGGGTCACTGCATAGCACACACAGTTCCCTCAAGCAAGGGATTAAAGCCTGAAATGTGTAATTAGAACTAGATTTCCAGCTGACTACTGGCTGATGTGTCTTTCCTTGCTAATCAGGTTCAGCTTGCAGGAAGTTGATAAGTCTGCCATCCTTCTTACCCCGCAGCCATTTTATGACCAGTAATTAGTGGAAGTAAAAAAGAAAAAAAGAAAAAAAAAGGAAAGATATTTCATTGCAGTAAATATGCATTTGTGGAATGGGAATGACATATTAATTAGAAAAAGTCCTATATATTTTCATGATATCTTCAATCAAACTTGCTCTTTTTATAGCCACTTAAAGTGGGTAAAACAGTTTCACATTGGAATTTTGGAGTTTGAGCAATTCATTTGTGCAGTGGGTATATTCTCGTATTGGAGGATGTTGATGTTTTAGGTACGTAGATAACATAAAATGGCCTTTTCAGTCATTGGGAAGTCTCTAATCACATTTCCAATTTGTTTTGGGAACAACAACCCTTTGGAATGTTGAACCATTTTGATTAAGCTTCCTTTGCTGTCTAACAAGAGTGGATGCAAGTTGCACAAGAGTTATAGCCAAATGGAAGAAGTTTGTATTATTTTTAAATGAAGAGACGAATGCACAACTTATTATTATACTCCCATTTAAAGTTACCATGCACATTGTTTGGTTGTTACTGCAAATGTGGAACATTTCAGGGTGTGGAAATTTTTGCTTTTGGCATGGAAGTACTGTCATCCAAAGAATTTCTTAAAAAGATAAAAAATAGATATATTCAGTAAAATTAGCCCCATATGAAAAGCTGCCATTTTTAACAGTACTACGTTCTCATATGTCATAGCCAGATCTGTTTAAGTCATACAAATGTAGGGACTAGCCTTTTCAAAGATTGATGTGGCTTCTACAGATTTCTTCTGTCAACTTCTGTCTCTTAGCTACAGCTATGATTGGCAAATTTGTCAAATTTCAGAGCCTTACACTGCCTTCAAATATGCAATACATTGTACTTGTGCCTTCTGAGAGAATAAATCATGTTGAAATCACTCAATAAATGTTAGGAGTAATAAAAAGATCAGAGTAGAATGGCTCATAAACACAGCATTTGGAAATCAGTGTTGTTATGATTGCTTCAGGCTGTGCTAAATTCCCTCCCCAGTATATGTGAGAGAGAATAGAGAGCCGGAACAGATTTTAAAAAGAGAAGAAAAAAGGTGCATTTATGATGTTGACTGTCTCCAAGAAATGTTCATGAGCTATTTCTATTGCGATTCCTCGCGTCACAAATCTGTTTTCTCCAGCGAGTAAGCAAACACGGCATTCTGAGCGGGGGATATTTGCACTGCCCTGATATGAACTCACGTGTCCTGTCACTTATCGCCCAGTCTCCTAGCTACCTGCATTACATCAGGCTTTCCCAAGTTAACCACTGCCAGTAGGATCGACTTTGACCTCTTGGCCTACATTTTTGAATATTTCTCAGATTCCCTTTCCTCCTTGTAACAGAGACAAGTTGCCTTCTTTTACTGGAACCCAATCTTCATAATTTCTTTTGAAACATCTTCACTGTCTTGTTCAGAGAAACTCTCCATATTACTGGAGTGACATCATACCCCATTCACATTTCTCTTTCTCTTCTGCTACCCCCTTCCTCCCACCCCACCCCCCCCCACCTTCATTATTTGCTTAGCCACTCAATCTTCTATTTTATATCTCTCTTCGCTGTCAATGAACCTCCTTTTAAACCTAAAGCATGTTAGAGGTTTTCTTTTATCAAGGTTGTTACTTTTGCCGGCAAATATTGGACTTCATGTATAATTGGTCAAAAAACGCTCAAAACTTTTTAAAAAGGGGGATGGATGTGCCTTGTTGAAAGAAAATAACAGCTCCTTAAATGTATCCTTTTCGTCATGTTCTTCATGAATATTTTTGTCAAAATTATGCAAGGGAAATGAATGTTTGTGAATTGCCTACTAGAAGATATTCATGGCATTTGAAGAACATCAGAAAATTTTGGTGGTCCTTATATTCCTTTTTTTTTTTAATCATAGACATACTCCATTGAAAAAAAAAAATGATCATAGTTTTATTACTGTGTATGTAATTTTGTAATGCAATAATTTTACAATAATCTTCCTTCCTCTGTAGAAGGTAGTATAATTGAGATGACATATTATGATCTAATGCAGGAAAATGTTTCTATAAAAAGCATCCCAACATTGAGAATTTTGATAATGTGAGTGAATTACAACACTTGTTGCAGAATCTCTGGCACTTCACAAGCCAAGAATATGTCACAGGATACCTCTTTTGTGGGGTGCTCGTTTGATGGATGGTAATGAGATGGCACATGAGGAGAAAGACAAACCTGATAATTAAATATTGACGATTGTTCCCAATCATCAATCAATCCCTCACAGTTGTAGAGGCTATTCGTGTGTGACCATGCCTTTGTGGGGTCCCCCTCGTATGAAGTGGTGTTTGCTTGGTCGTATTTGTCTGCAGATATTTGTAGACTGTGCTATTTCTGGCTCGTCATATTTCCCACTTCGCCCCCATCTCCCACACGTGTGTTAATGACCTGCCGTTCCTTCTTTCCTGCTCCACTCCTATTTCCTCTGCTCACCTATATCCCCCTCCTCAGTCTTTCTGTCTCTGTCTATATACACCTGTCTATCTGTCTGTCCATCTATCTATCTATCTATCTATCTATCTATCTATCTATCTCTCTCAATGTATGTATATATTGGTCCTCCTCTCTATATATTTCTCTCCTCCTTTCATCTTTGTTATAGAAATTTCCTATGTCAGGTTGCTTGGCCGTTTTCTAACTGTCTCTGTAACTGGGTTTACATTTGATATTTTTTGCTAATCCGTCAGCTCAATATGTTTTTCAATCTCAGTAGATATGTTTCTTTAGGTATTAATCAGTATGTTTGTTTGTCTGTGTAATCATCATTCTGTTTATCTTTCTATCTGCGGCGATAATCTCTCATGTTTACTATCTCTTTTATTTTGTAAAGATATTTCACTATCAAGTCTCATTTGATCTACAGTCCTTCCTCTCAACCTTGTCTCTGTTTTTCACTGTCTCTTTTTCTTTATCTCCCTCCATTCTCTTTGTTTCCATATCTTTTTTATCTGTCTGTATGTTTATGTTTTTATATTTTTCTCTCCTTTCTCTCTGTGTCTCCTATATCTCTCTCTTTTATATGTTTTTCTCTCTGTGTTAAATTTATCTATTGCTGTCTGTCCTGATCATATGTTTATTCCCTCTCTCCTTCTCCCCTCTCTCTTTGTGTGTTTTTCTGTGCTTTTGTATTGCTGTCTGTCATATATCTCTTCCCCCTCTCTCATCTCTTCCTCCTCTCCCCATATGTTCCAATCTATATGTCCCCCCCCCCCCCCACCCTTCCTTTATCCCAGGGTAATCCATGTTCCGTCTGATCACCCCATTCCCCTCTCAGGTCAAAGCCAAACCTGGTAAACAGGATGTAGACCCTCAGCCACTAGTCTTTCCCCGCTGAACACATCAAATCCTTCCCTGAGCCCCTTCCTCACAAAGCACCCCCACAACAATGGCAACATACTCTCATACTAGCTGCCATGGCAACAGCATGTAAACAACCAATCAGCTGTGAGCATTGGGATGGCTGTTCTGAAAGCTGAAGTTATTTGGATTTCTGTTGTCTTTGTCTTGTCTGTTTGTAATGTTGAAATTGGGGTCTTGCTCTAATAAGAAACATAAAGTTTGAGCATTTATTGATTTTATTGTTGTGTAATTGTTAGCAAGGAAATAATTATTGTGAATTAGTATATATTCAAAGCTGCCAACAAAATATTTGCCATTATGTTACAAAATGGCTTTATTATGCTCATGTTTGTAGTGTAATGATTTCATGAGAGGTTGGTGCCATATTTTTTTTTACTTTTTTTTTTATTGCTGGAAATACATTATTTTTATTCACTCACTTGTTCCCAAGTGTGTGTTCATCAGTGTTAATAAACAAAGAAAATGCCCATGCACTAGCTGCAAGGTCACTTTCAATGGATTTCAAAGAATTAGCGAGGGATTCTCTTGGAATAGATAGAAAAGTCATTTTTCAAGAATCATCCTGTTTATCACAATTTTGTGCCACTAATTAGTCATTTCTCTTCCTTTTTTTAAATCATTTGTTAGGGTTTTTGGTTTGGTGTTTGTGCACCTGTATGTTTTGTTGAAATGTATGCCTAAATGGATTAATGATATAAACAGTCTTGTTGGAAGGCTAAATGAGATACAACATGCGAGAGACCTTACTATCATTTATAACCACTGTGACACGTGCCTTAGTCCGATTTACTTTGACCTTTGTGGAATGACAAGGTTTTATCTGAGAGGTTACATTTTGATCTTTACTAAGCTCTCTCTGACAGCATTACATCCAAGCAGTGTCTGACAAGATGTCATAACTGTGATTTGATTATTGATATCAGACAGTTGTGCCATCAGCCAATGTCTTTTCACTGAATGTCACTATTCGTCATCCATGTATGTTTAAACTGAAGGAAACATATGAAGAGTTTGTTTGCAAAAACCGATAAGTCCATTTTTTAAGATTTTGAAGTACGGTCTCTGTCATAAAGTACAAAATAATACCTTTTAAATGATATATTGGTCAATACATATAAAGGTATATTTTTGAAGTTATGGTCAAAAAGAAGCAAAAAATTTCTTATTATTCTCTTTATTTTTCTTGACCTTTAATCGCAAATATCTCCATTTGACAAATATGGACTTATCGATTTTTGCAAACAAACTCTTCATATATTGGGGGGAAAAAAGTGCTCACAGATCTTAATGGGAACAAAATTGTTGGTGTTTTGTTTTTCTTCGTTATAAAATGTTTTTGTTTACGGCAGGCTTGAGTGGTGGTTGGGTATGCCATTTCTTGATTTTGTTGTTGTTTTTGTTGTTTTTTTTAAATCTCAGATCATCATCAAACCTGCTAGTGGTATGATTGCCATAAACTCTCCCAATGGCATATAGCTCAGTACAGAAGAACATATTGTTCCTACACAGCTGCATTATGATCAGGGCACCATTTCATAAAAAAAGTTGATATGACAGCAGCTCTTGCTGGAGTGGAAATTGTCATGGTAGTGGCGAGAATCTAGCTTCTTGATTGGCTGTTGCTATGGGAAGTTGCCATTCCAGCAAGAGTTGCTATCCTAACATCTTTTATGAAATATGGCTCTGGAGTCTGAAATCAACTGGGTCATTTCGTTCCCTCATGTCCATAGCTAGTGGGAAGCCATTTCAGGGAGAGTGTTATCTGGATACTTTCTCATGAAGAGCTGGAAAGTGTTACTGATGGACAGGCTAGAAGTAGAATACTGCCCTCGTGTGTTTACAAATGCTACATTGCTTAGCACAGGGATCTCTATGCAATCACCTCCCGAGTGCAATACGATACAATGCCAAAGTTTATGTGTAGTAAGCCCAAATGTAATGATATACATGTAGTTAGTACATTCTTCACAGTATTAACAAGAAAGTAACAATAATAATCTCACACCATATCACAACAATTGATTTTTTTTTTTACATAGTGGTGATAATAACTCAGTAAAGAGTAAAAAGGGAAGCCAAGTCCCTATTTAAAATAATACTCTTTCCAGTTATTTTACAGACTGTGATAAAGATCAATAAATTTACTGTATTTATGATAGCCAGGTCACTTTGAAATAAGTTAAGATTGCATGGTACTGTTATATGTACATACAGAAGTCAAATTATACACACCAAGTACACAAAATTGCACTTGATAAAATGTGATGACTTCAGATTTCCCAATCTGTAGTCAGTAAAGGTTAAAGAATTTAAACTGTCTGAAGTTTTTTTTTCCTCTTGTAGAAAGTTGTAAATTTGTTCTTAGAAGAATAAGAAAAAGAATATCAATTAGTGCAATTATACTGTACATTATTATACTTATACACTATTATACAGATATGGGCTAATAAATTCATATAGGTCAGTACCTTTTGGTCAGTAGTGGAAATGTCTAGATATTTCTTCTTTGCTTATGTGTCTTATTATATTCAAAGATATTAAGTAAGAATTGACAAAAACACCATTACCATAAAATAACATTAAATCATATATTTCATAACTTTTGAGGGCATTGTACTTGTGTAAACTGGGTCCTAGAGTTTTAAGCAGTTATCTAAAAAGATAGTACAAGAAAACATTCAGTATTTGACATTTTGATTGCAAACAAAACGATTCCTGCGTGTGATCGGCAAGTGACGTGACCAGAAGCTTGTTTTGCTAATATTTATGCCTGCATAAGCAGTTATCTTGTTATGCATGTGATGAGCAGTGTTGTGACGAGGGTTCTTTGTTGTTATGACAAGACTTTCCTCGGGGCAATTGAATTAGGCAGGCAATGGGCCATGAAGCCATGGTGTAAATGCCTTTTTAGTGAGCTCTTTTTTCAGAGTTTTTATCATCAAATTTCAAATGGATAATTCACACTTGTGTGATTGTGGTTGCTCAGTGTCATGGGGGCATACCAGTACTGCTTTTTAAATATGCCAACAATAGAAAGAGTCCATAAAAGGAGACTCGACCCTTTTGCTCAGAGATTCAAAGCACTTGGTGCATCAATTTTCAAAACTCCAACAAGCCATCACTATTAATCACAGCACTTCTTTATTTCTTTCCTTTTTTTCCCTTCTTTGTCATGTGCAAAGAAGTGAACGACAGGTGCTAGGTGATACGGTCCCACTAGGTGGTAATAATCCCATACTGATAGAATTGCGCCAAAATATTCCAGTTGTGTGCTTATGTAGTGATCAGGCCTCTAGTCTAAACAGGCTGGCAGTTTGCATTTCTTATTACCCTCATTTTTCTACCACAACCATTGTTGCTCACCTTAATCTCATCTCATTTCAGCGCAATTTCCTTTCTGAACTTGACGTTCAAATCTATTTCTTGCATGATTGTGTTTCTACTCGCAACTTTTTCATCAGAGCATTTAGGCTTACATAGGGGTTCTGACCAACAATTACATTTGTACACAAATCTTTTCTTGTGGGCATGTACCATTGCTTGATAGTCAGAAAGGTAAAGACAATATGTTTGGTAGATGAATATGTATTCTTATTTTCATTGTGTCATAGTACCTCTCTAATCACCTAGCAACAGTGATGCCCTCAAATGATGTATATGAGCTCCTCTTTCCCTCAACAGGAATATATCCATATCTTATACTGATTTCATGATAGACCATATACGCCTGTCATTTTATTATTCTTCAGGTAGCTACAGTTCTTGCAACAATCTTTATGTTTCTATGACTACCTTTCCATCGTAGCAGTACATAGGCCATCATCTCACACCCATTACTAATAATTAGTAGTACCATTACATCTTTTTTTTCTCCATCTTTCTCTCTCTTTTCCCTTCCTAACCGACTGTAGAAGTGCGTCGCTTTCTATCTAAGTCGATGCCCCAGAGCCCCGCCTTTCATACCCCTACCCAGGGGAGCACAGAAGACCTTCTGGAGGGACCAATGTCCATGCCAGGTAGGAAAGAAATAAAAGTGATAAGAAGTGAAAGTGTTATAGCACCACCTACCAACATGCAGAGTGTGGCGCAGGGTGGTATTGGTATCCCAGCATGCAATGCAAGCAGTTGATCCAAAGCCGTTTGCACTCTGTAAAGGTCGACTCAAATTCATGTTGGTGCCTTATTTTTATCCGGTAGTATGATGTTGATGTGGCATTATACATCTTTGTTCATTGGACTTTCAAAATCTTACATATATGAAGGAGCATACAGAATGATGTTCTGATGTGGCTATGAAAAATAGGATCTTTAAAAACAAAAATTTCCATCTATACCTGTGAGTTGACCACAATGTGTATGAAGGGCTGTGGATTCATCTTTCTCCTGTAGTGCAATACCTTTAATCTTTTATCTCTATTTACTGATACTTTTCCTTCAATGTTTTGGCTTGCTGTTAAAGGGATGGTTTAGTTTTGCTTGAGATGGGGTTTCAGGTTTCCAACTTTTTGTGAGATAATGAAATATTAAAAAGCAAACAATACTAGGAGGACTTCAAAGTTTACTTGAGGGAAATTGGTTCTGAAATGGCCGAGATATTGTATGTAAAAACAAAGAGGTCCTAATTTGAAGTACTCTTTAGAATTGGATGCTCTTTTATATTTCATAAGGGGTTTCTAATAATCTTGCAAAAAGTTCAAGTCTGAATCTCCATCTCAACCAAAATGATACCATGCCTCTAAGTTCACTTTCACATCAAGGAAATTTTCTGCCAGATAGCAGAGTACAGGGATACATAAACCAGCATCATTTCATAGGGGAAAATATTTTTCCTGTGTAATTGCATGGTTACAAGAATCAGTCTTTTCTTTCCCTATGTAGGTCTGCACCTCATTTAGCTGTCTTTTTGCATTCCAACATTCTAACAATCTATCATTAATACTAGACTTTGTTACAGAATCTGACCTAATCTTTTTCATTCCAAAATGGTTATCAATGTTTACTTTCTCAATAACTTCCAAGTTTTTGACTACAGTATTTACTTGCATTTTTAGTGCAGTAAAGGTACAGTTGTACTTCTGATGTAATTACAATAACAATTTTAAAGACAAGTGATAGAAAAATATTTGCTACCATTGATGCTGTGAAGACATTTCAATGAAGCAGTTATTTTATGTTTTATATGAAAGAGAGTATGATATTTATATTTATGTGAGAGAGTCTTTAACGTTCTGTTTTGAGCAGGTGTTTTGTTTTCATTGTGTTGTTCGCCTGTTTCATTGAGACGATGTGATGTGATGTGGGCTATGCTTAGTTGAGGGGTAGCTTCAGGAATAATCCCCCAGTCCACGAGAACTAAGCAACGTGGTAATGAAAAAAAAAAAGAAAAAAAGAGAGAGAACATACCTTTTTTGCCAATCACGTGGCAGAACATGAGGCTTTTTTCCTCCCAAAAGCATCTAGGAGTGTTATTCAAGCTCCCTTGTTGTCCGAACAATGATTGGTCTATACCCTCTAGAAGCAGCAGCTACAGAGAACTCATTTGTGAAAATTATTGTACAACTCTTTTTTCCTCCTCTTTCTTTTTCTTCATGCTTGTTCCTCCCCCCCCCCCTTCTTTTTTTGCCCTGTTAAGTCCTTTCTTTGTGTGTCAGCACATTAAGGAGCACAATACAGCAGTTTTCTCAGAGGCGAATTTGAAGAGGAGGAAGAATGGCTACGAGTTCTGACCCAAGGACACTGTCTTTGTAAAGGAACGTCTAGCAAGATTCTAGCAAAGGCTACCAATGTGCGCGCCTGTGTTTTGCACCAACACTTCTAGGGTCACCAATGCCATCTACACAAATGTATTTGAACATCTCTGCAAGCCCTGTAGAGATGTTTTTGAAACCGAAAAAAAAAAACCTTAGAAACATTTTTTTTTTTTTTTTTGGGGGGGGGGGTATCATAATGTTTGAATTGTGGGCAAAGTATGATATTGGAGTGTACTTTACAAAACCTGATATAAAAAAGACATCATAAAATATGAAAAGAAAGAGCAAATATATGAGAAGTCAAAGAACTGACATAATGGATGTTATAGGAGATGTTTATGAAATATATTCATAATTATGTGGGAGTATTAATTCATGCAAATTTTCACACTTAGTTTAAATTCATATGTTATACTTAAACAAAAACCAAGATGACACTTGTCATACAAATTGATTTCTCTATTTTTTATCGAATACATACAATGAATTCAAAAATCTGCTTATGTCCACGATGAAATATGTAGCATGATAATTATGAGGATTATGACAATGATGGTTATTGTTATTATTGTTATTTACATTCTTGTTATAATTGTTATTTTCACTTTGAACAAATTTTAGACCTTTCTATACCACTGGATGCTTCTAGTCTAACTGATGTATTCTATTTTTTCCTTTGCCATCTGTGTGTAGTAATTAAAGACATTCATTACAACTGTCAAAGAGAAAAGGATATCTAGCAACACATACCCTAAAGACAGGATGTGTTTCGATTGTAGAAAGGATTTATCATTGAAAGTGTGTGTTCGAGATGGATGCATGTTAGAACAGCAGGAGATGTGCAGAAATGATTTTTTAAATTGGTAGTTGCAAATTACTGTGCTAGAATGAAAGTGGGCTTCCATCAGGGTGGAACATAGCCATCTGGGTAATAGCCTTATCTCCTCTGCGCTCATTATGTCAGCTGACCAGTGGTCTGTAAGGCGTGATGTTTTATGTTCAGGATTTAGAGAGCTTTGGCCTGCTTGTCTAACTTCAGCTTCATGGAACTTTTCCTGTTGTGCGGCCAGCTAGAACCAGACAGGGCAGTGTAGTTTACTTCAGTCTCTATATAAGCCCATGCAGACTGCTTCTCCGAAATGCCATGTAGTGATTTGAGGGTCACCTGGTCTGTGTTTCCCCCCTCACTCCGGCCTCTTGCCTGCTATTCTATTTTCTATAAATACTGGCATAGTCCTCAAACACAGCAGCCCTCCTCTCCCCCGGCACTCCTCAGCATAAGAAGAGGTTAATCTGTTTGGAGGGTTGTTGAGGCCCACTGAACTGAAACATCCCTTTTGTAGAGTTTTGCCTGCTGCCAGGCGGCCTGGATTACGGCTTTCTTTCCGTAATGCCTGCTGCAACAGTCCGTGCGGAGATTGCACCAACCCTTGAACAGAGTTGATGATAGTGAGTGAAAACTGCTGGACAGAACTAGGTCATGAGGAATGGCCAGGACCCAAGGGGACTTGGTCTTGCCCTGATGTCCAGCTTGGGTTCCCCGGTGAAGGCACTTCTTGTGCAAAGTGCAAACTTTACCCATGGGTACCTCAGCAACCCATGATATGTCTTCAAATCACCACCTTGCCTGGTGCATTTGACAGCATTTGACAACATTTGACAGCATTTCCAGAGGAGTCTGACCCATATATCATGTCTCCCGTATTCACCCTTGGTCCAGCAGTGACAGCATCTCCGTGGTCAAATACCGCTCTTTCTGCATCCTCCAGAACGTGTCGTTCAGAGGGTGCTTCTCATCCCTCAACCAGGGTCACCTCAACCATGTCGCAAAGCATTCCCTCCTCTCACCGAACTTCGCTGGATGGTAGCTTATCTCGGATAGCCACATCATCTCCACACTCCACCAAAATGGAGTCTGGCTCCCGAACTCCTCTGAGGACTCGTACAGGCTCAGCGCCCCTCCCACCACCCTCCCGCCTGGTGATGGAGACCACGTTCCCCGTTTCAGGGAGCGAGCCCAGAGTGACCATGAGGTCTTTGAGTATCGATGAAATATCCCTAGCTGAGAAACACTTGACTAATGTGCCACCAAGAGTATCTCTGGAGAGCCAAGCCAGGACTATGCCTCCCTTACACCCCTCCTTGAGGCGAGTGTCGTACGAATCTCAGTGCAATTCTCCAAATGTCTCTTTCCAATCTGCAGGGAGCCACGAGGATCTCCTTGGGGGCCGAGATTCCAGGATCAGGGCGTCAGGGAGCAGCCACGGGAGTTCCATCGGCCATGCTGCCCTGAAGACCCGCGTCAAGCCACCCAAGCCCAGGCACAGGCCCATACGCAGGTCCAAGACCGACTTGGGCGACCCCAAGATCATCAAGGCTGCCCTCACACTTGCCAAATTGCAAGGAGGTATGTACTTTATCATTCCTACAGTGAACAAGCATCTGGTGTGCTCTCTGCAGTTGAAAAATAAAATGTCCCTTTCTTTTCCAATTGTTCTTGTTGGTGTATCTATCTATGGAAGATATTTGATCATAGTTTAAACACACAGAGTCAATGAACTGAGCATTGAAACTTTCACTTCACTCAGAAAGTAAGACATCGGTGAATTTTTCAACATTTTTATCCAATCAGGAATTGGTGATATTGGTTTCACTCACATATACATGGATGTGAGATAGGGGGATTATGACGTGCACTTATAACTCTCATTAGTTTGTAAGTTCAAAAAAAAAAAAAACTTGCGAAGTTCATTTTCTATTTAGAAGAATTTAGCAATATTGGACATTTCTGCATTCAAAATTAAGCAATGCTAAATTATGACGACTATGTGAAGTACTAATTCCTTCTTTTGTTTTTGAATAGAATACTGAACAAAATTGTGAAGACATTTGTGCACATGTTGTATCAGGCATGACTGTATCACCCTGTCCAATTTGCCCAAATTATGGCTGATATGACAATTTCACTGATAATAATACTGACTGTCACATTACATACTGGTGCTCCATGTGCCAGAGATTTGAATTCACAGCTTTCTTATCTTTTGGGTGACGTTGACAAGACTTTCACTCTTCATTTTATTTGATCACAATTTTTAGAAATTTTGAAAGTCTAATACTTTCCTAGGGCGTTTGTTCAAATCTTGATTGAAATTCACTGCTCTGTTGGATTAATTCTTTTACTTATGCATGCCAGGTAGAACATTTGGTAGAGGAGGGTTACTGTAGGTAACATGAATTCCAATTTGTAACCATACCTTCGTGTTTATATATAGAAGAGTTTACTTACCCAACATACAAACTTTAGTAACAATGCCTGATAAGTAGAACAAAGTATTGAAATATATGAGGTAGAAACAGGTGCATTGAGTTGCCCGAGGTCCTCATGGAAAAATTTTCTGATAAAATAGAATACTTCAGAAAACTAGCCCATTGAAGCTTGATAAAAAGGCAGAATTATAGCAAGTATCAACACTATTAGCTTATTTGAAAAGCTGAAATAGCTTTAAACCAAAGACACATGTGATCACATAATCTTGAACGAAGTGAGAGAAGAAAAAGATATGTCGAAATCTTGTCCACCACTGCATACTTAGCATTCCAGACATATGGTCATACCTGCCTTAAAATGGCACGCTGCCCTGCAGACAAGGCTATGCCCATTAAGCAGCCAGACAAACATATACCTTTATAATGCGGATTCTTTGCTTTATCTGAGCCCAAAACACACATGAAGATCCCCTCACTCACAAAGGAGTACAGTCAACACTCCAGTAACTTTATTCCACCGAGTTGTCTTTGTTGCAGAATGCAAACCTTGTCCCCTCCCCACCCCATCCACTCCACCCCACCCCACCAACTCATGTTATGCAGGGGGCATGGCAGCTAGTAATATTGATGTACCTCATTTTGCTTGACTTACTATTTTAGTTGGCACAAGTATCGAACAGGCATGCCGTGGCCAAGTAGGCAGTATAGTTCTTGTTAATAGGCAATTGAAAATTGAAGGGGGTAACCAATGGAGAAAAGGGCCATGATAGTTAGGTAGTTAGTTAGTTAGTTAGTTAGTTAATTAGTTAGTTAATTAGTTAGTTAGTTAGTTAGTTAGTTAGTTAGTTAGTTTGTTTGTTTGTTTGTTTGTTTTTTTATTATTGGGCACATTCCTGTGTTGTGAAGGAATCATTTAAGGGGACCCCTGTATGATTGCAAACTAATTCAGGTACATGA